>CM053265.1:13401752-13613284 GCA_028583415.1 Protea cynaroides
GAGCCGATGAAGATATATTCTTTTACACACACACAAGATGCTAAATCTACCTCGCTACCACTCAGGGCCGGGTCTACCAGATTTGCACACCCATCCTACAAGCCATTCCATACACTCCAAAATATAATAGAAAATAAACACAATGAACACAGTAGATATTACGTGGTTCACCACCACAGGTGTGATGGCTACCCCACCTTACCCTATTGATTACCAAATAAAGTCCAACATTAAGTCATCTTTTTGGACTTATTCATCTGTATCTTAATTCATTCAAGTAGTATTAAAGATGTTAAAATCAGATATGAAAATTTACCTTATAAACATAACCAAAACCACCTTTTCCAAGCTCGTTTGCTTCTGAGAAGTTTTCTGTGGCAATTGCAATAGTAGCAAAATCAAATTGAGGCAAGTCAATGTCGTCCTTGTTGTATTGGACTTTCGACCTGGAAACTGGTATAGAAAAAGTACTATGGTTATTGTAATAAGAGTGTAGTGGAAGTGCAACATTTTGCAGTAATTTTAGAAGATAAGGAACTTTTCGCACTAATTTTGACACACCTCCTTTATCTCTCTCTTCTTCCATAGGAAATAGCCACTGATTGCCAATACAAGAACACCACATCCAGTGACAGTAAGTCCAACGATTAATCGTTTCCTTTTGCTGGAATGGGCTTCAGAATTTCGGATCTTTACTGTAGATAATTGAAACAAAAAAAAAAAAAAAAAAAACAATGAGTGTCAAAACAGGTGGAAAAAAATTTTAATTTTGCAAGATTAGGCGCCCCTAATGTTGATTGACTTCGAATCTGCTTGCTGTGCTTATTTGGCAAGGATTTGAATCCAGGTATCAGACATGATATCCACTATATCCAAAACCAATCTAGCTAACTCCATCAATAGATCCAATGGGAAACCTAGATACTATATATAAAAATATTAAAATAAGATCGAATAAGTATGAGATCAGGAATTGTTCAAATCCAAAACTAATACAAATCAACCAATCCATATAATCTGATACGGATTACTAGATATTTTTTTTCCTGCCCCCTGGCCTCGCAACTCAAAATCTCAATTAAAGGGTTCACATTCCGTCAACTGCACTTCGAGTTCAATTCTACGTGATCCCATCTAAGTCCATATGATGTGGTACTGATCATACTCTAGAGTTGAGTCTTACGTACGTCATATGGATCGAGATAGATACAGCGAAAGATGCATGCACGTGAGCCACCCCGTATTTCTGATTGTTGGATGCCAATTTTGCCATGTGGACAATGGGAGTTGAGAGTTGCTAACCCCGGCAGCAGACGTCCAAGTGGACTCAGCTAACGACGGAGCTGAGCTCCAATGTTTCAACTATCTAATCCACCCAGGAAAGAAAAAACGCAGGGCTGATCTATGATAATAGTACATCTCCCAATACGGGAAGTTTCAGTCTAAAACAAGAACTAATTAATTTCCTTGAAAGAGAACGATTAGTAGCTTCATTTTTCTGTCTCTGTTTATGAAATCAGATTAAAAGTAAGAGCAACCTAAATCCGAAGCCGACACCCGCAAGTAAACATCTTGGCCACCATCTGTAAACACCCGGAGATCCATAAGCTCACCGGTCCAGTATAAGCAGCCAGTCCCTCCTTGCGTCATCTTCGTGTTCGCATAAGCCGTACAAGAACAGTTCCTCCCGCAAGCCGCCTCGCGTTCTTGAAGACTCATACTCTCCTTCACGAACGCCTGGGAAGTATCAGGGACTTTCATGTCCTGCAGCTTTTGGAACCCATAATCTCTGTTCTGGCACCCCAACTCCGTTTTCCTCACACACCCACCAGACCCATCTCTTAAATACCAGTTGTGAGGATCCCTGGGATTAAACCCAGTTGGGCACTGGCAGATTAGCGAAGCACTAGCGTTGCATATACCGTAAGCCCCACATGCTTTGTAACTGTCGCATTGATCCTTCGGACCGAACTAGTAAAGATTCCAGCTTTGGTTTTTTTCGTCTTCAAGCATCGTAAATCGCTGAAGCATACCAAATAGACTCATCATCAACCTCGACAAAACGGAATCGTTCTTCAATGAAAATGAGTAATACAACTCATCTGCAGTTGAGGTGAATTGAAATCGAAGATGGAGTTGGGCAACATTTCAGGGACCGCACTGAACTGTATCCCATTCCAAGATCCGCTTCGGTACCCTATGGCTATTCCGTTTCAGATAAACGGCTGTGGGTATCCATAACGATCTACCCCTAAAACAAAGCTTCCCGTGGAAGGATCATTGTCGTTCTTCCATGACGTCAGAAACCGATTCAAACCGGTTTTCAAATTCCACCCCAGTTTCATACCTGGAAGCAACGTATCAGTCGGATGATCGAAGCTTTGCCAGAGATTGTTATCGGTACCGTTGTCCCTGAAAACGACATTTCCCGAGTCCAAGAGCTGGGCAACTGGATTCTCTGCGTTGGACACATTGGTGGACCAGACCACGGTTTCCGATCCATTCAGGAGGACAAGATTCCCATCTTTGGAAAGTTTTAGAACACCGGATGAGTCTGTTATTGGATTGTCTCTGTTTGCAACCCAAACAATCGTTTGGGCGGGAATCCTCATGTGCCATATCCCCACGTATCTGTTGTTGGAATTGTTTGGGCAGAAGAACCTTAATTCGAAAGTTCCATGAGGGTTTTTCCATCATTGACTGATTGATTCAGAGTGATGGTTGTTAGAATTTTTAATGCAAGTTGGGGTTTTCCAATGGGATTTTTCATGAACCCTAACAAATTCACAACACAGATTACTAGAATACAATGGACAATAAAAGAGATGATAGAACACATATCATTTGCTGTAGATTTTCGACCGTTTCCTATAGCTTGAATGTCTCGATTAGAGTCTTCCACAGCCTCTTGGGAACCCTTTTGCCTCTGTGCATATGGGAGCAACAGAGAGATAAAAACCAATGGCTGTGGGGACCCTAACCATAGTATTTATAATATTATCCATAACCTAGAACCATTCCCACAGTTGACCGGGTTGATAGTCTCTAACCAGTGACGAACCAGACCTGAACAGGTCAAACCAGTAATTGAACTCCCACTTAACAACTGACTAGATAATTGATCAAGCTGACGCAACAGGAATCTAATAATCTCTCACTTGGGTTAGATTAATTACAAAACTACCGTCAAAAAGTGTGACCATGAAATCCTATTATATAATAAACCGTCATCAAACTTTGATCCACTCATCAAGCCTACCAATGTTGAGCAATAGCGAAAAATACTCCAACACATCTAGTATACTACCTTCTGTCAGCTACATACAAGGGTCTACTTAATGACATGAATCACCTAGAGACATGTATACATGAAAATATTATTTCATGTGGGTCCAGATCGAATAACCTTCGATCTAATTGCCTTGATAAAACCTCAAAGGTAATAAATCTTGATATTGACCGTAGCAAACCGTCACATACCCTTTTAGTCAATACTTCACTTTGACACACCGCCGTGAACTATGGCTAAATACTGCCCCGTTTATTTGGCTTAATACCGCCTCGTTCATTTGGCTAAATACCGCCTTTATCAATGACATGTCAATGAATATGCAACATAGCAATAAATGAATGCTGAAATAAAAATAACCATGGTAATAAATATCTGTGCCAAAACCATAGACAATGTAAATAAACATAATGAAATAAATCATTATCAATGTGAGAAAAATCTCCCTCTAACCAAGCACATTTAATGGATTAACCATTTCTCTATTAAATATATCGTCCCTTGAAGACTCCCATTGACAAATCCATCATCAAAGAATCTACAATCAAGTTGTTCAACGAATGTGCTCTACAATGATATAATTTCTTTGACCTTTTTCTCTCACCAAAAGAGATTTGAAATCTGATCTCTATTATGCTTTGAATTACTAGATCTTACATTATTCTTTGAGAACAACATAGTTGAATCGCTGTCACAACATATCTCAATAGGCCTAAGTAAAACTTACAACCTTCCAGGTCTGAAAGATAATTCTTCAACCAAATATGCTACTTATTAGCTTCGCTTACAATTATAAAATCTACCTTACCAAGAGGGTGATGCATGGATAAACTTCTTTACATTTTTCCCAAATGGTACATCTACCATCATAACAAAAAATCTGAGATGGGATTCATGCCACCAATGCAATCACCAAACACCACATTATAATAGCCAAGAGTGTCACTACTGCCACAAATGAGTAGATAATCCTTGGTCCTCTGCAAGTGCCGAATGACCTTCTATTCTCGTTGTTCAGTGAGCTATACCAGCATCCAACTAAAAATGTCTCAAAATACTTTAATCAAAGGCTATGTGAGAATAAACATAATCTTGAGCATACACCAAGCTCTCTACTACAGATGCTCTCTCTCAACATCATTTCTTGAACATAACTCTGTCAATATATCTCCTTTATTGACTTAAACATTTGTAACTTAACTGTTGTGCATGCATACTAAACCGTTTGAGAACATGAACAACGTATACACTTTGAGACAAACCCAGAGTTTCACTTTTTTTGTCGCGAGCAAATTCAATATCAAGTACAAAAGTACTTCCTTACACATTCTTCATTTTGAAGTTATCAGACATTGAAACTTTGGTTTCAACTAGTAAACCATGTCACTGCTGGTCAGTGATTAACCATTAACACATATGACATATGACTAAAAAATGAATCTGCTCCCACTGACCTCTAGATATAAACAATGATCAATGACAATCTCAATAAAGTTGAAAGAAGATACAACTTTGTCAAACTTCAGGTACTTCTACCTGGATTTTCTTTCTCCTTTACCTCAAAATCTTCTGGGAAAAGCATATAAACACTTTCTTTCAGATATTTTTTGATCAAAAAGATTTTTACATCTATCAAATGCATCTATTAGATGTAACTCCAAAACAAAATACACAACTAAGACCTCAAAGATTTAAAGTCAATACTTTCCATTCTCTTTGTGTGATTCTATTTCGCTATAAATTTTACTTTGTGGCAAACAATTCTCCCACTGGAATCATACATTTTCTTATATATTCATTTTGAGCCTATGAGTACACCGCTCATGACAATAAAATCTCAAATCTCGTTGATGTTCATAAACAACGATACATCATTTATGACTAGTAACCACTCAAAAGCAATTTCATTATTGACAACTTGCTCAAAACTATTGGGATCTTCATCTTGTCCAATGCCAAAACATCTATTTTTGAAGTATAACATGTGATTGGATGAAATCACAGATCTACATGGTCTAGTATATCTCCTCATTGCCTTATCTAGCTCTGGTATTTTGACTATGCATCAACCTGGATGAAGATAGTTTCAACAATTATCTTATTACACTGTGATAATATTTTTGATACCTCAACTAATTACTCCACAATAATTTCCATGTGGTCTCATTAAACTTTTGTTTCTTGGATGTAACTGCTAACCAACATCATCAATGAATCTTGCTGAATCTTTTAGACATGAGTGAATATCCCAAAAATGATAACTCAATGTCCTAAAATAATCACTCTCCCACGAGTGTTATGAAACCACATTACTTTTACAGTTCCAATCAAGAAGATAACTTGAATTGAAACCAACTTGCATGGCACCCTATTAATACTATAGGCTGCAGTATTGATCACTCCATAGGAGCTAATACACTCTCAAGTTCTCTTGATCATATCTATTTGTCACTCTTTTGTTGTTGAATCTCATTCACAAGCTACTAAGCTATAAGTCATAGCATCTGTAAACATTTTACCAAAATCATTGGGAATATATCAATGTCACCCGATCTCCCTTAACAATTTACATTCTCCTTCAGATCCAACAGTCTTAATCCTTTAATAAAAGATTTTTCTTTCTTTTTAATATATTGAAAAACATCCAGTGAACTGATTATCACAGGAATTCCTAGATAAAATCTTGATGTCCACAAGATCCAACAATTCCCTATTATGAATACCTTTTAATATTTCTTAATCTTGCTATCTTCCCCTTAAATAATCCTTATAAGTACGCAAATCATTAACTTTAGGGGTTTTCAAAATTTTATTCTTTACAACATTTTTACAGTCTTTCCTTAGATAAGAGTTCTAAATGTCTATGCTAAGGATGGAATTAGGATATATTATCTAACTTCTATAGCTAAGTAAACTACAGAGAGTAAATAAGGGTTTTTGCTACTCCTATAGGTTTGGATTACTTCTACTACTTAAGTCTCCAATCTCCATCACCTTCTCACTTGAAAGTTTCATGATCCTACTTTTCTTCCAGTTATAACATTTCCCACATGTTTCTTCTGAGTTCTTGTAGCTCTATAAAATCATTTTTCTTGTCAAAAGTTTCTTATTATTCTTTGAAAAATTATTTTTCTTTCTGTAAGACCTTACCTTTCACTTACTGCATTTATTAGAGTATGGCTCACAAATCATGACATTGGTATTCCTTCCTTTCTTTTTTCTTTGAAATTTCTTTCTTAGTGTAAAGGGAATCAACTCATCTTCTGTCCACTATCCTTTTCGGGTTTATGGGTCACCAGGATCTGACTTTGCAGTTTAGGTGAGGAAGTGAAAATCAAGTGAATCATCTATAATATTTCAATGAGTTACCTACAGAAATTCACATATCTTAGAGCTTATCAGTGATGGCTAATAGCTCCAACCTATGTTTCCTCACACATCATTATCATCCTATACCATCAAAACTGGTATAGACAGCCTTGAGAATACAATATTTCTCCACCCCATTTTAAAGACCAAAATTTCTTTGGATTTCACTCTGAACATCTATTTCTAATGTTCTTTATTTGAACTTTCTTTTACCTGATCTTAGGGATTGAACATTCCTAAAGACCAGAATTCAATCTTTGCTTAGTATATCTAGGTTAAACACTCCTAGACACTAGCTTTCAATTTTTCATGCTAATTCATAGAATTGGCCCGTCATAACAGGCATCATGAGGTGTTTGATCATTATATGTTTTCTAATTTGTGTAACATAATGCAAACATTGAGAAATAATGAAACATATACGCAAGATAAGTTAAACTTGCAATCATTAAACATATGCAAGTCCATTTCCTTTGAAGAGTCAATCGAAACTACACCCTCATCTTTTGGGACAAGAGCGCACTGATCCTCTTACTATCTGTGCAGAGTCAACTGAAACTACACCCTTATCCTTTGGGACAAGAGCGCACTGGTCCTCTTACTATCTGTGTAGATTCGAAACTACACCCTTATCCTTTGGGACAAGAGAGCACTAGTCCTGTAAGATCCGTACATTTAAATTTTGAGGACGAAATTTCTTTTAAGGGTGGTGGAGTTGTAAGACCCACACGCAACGAACCCGGTCTAACCTTACATTTCGTGTCGTGACCCGTTTACATATCATGGTCGAGCCAAGTGGACCAAGTGTGTGAAGAAACCCAATACCCAATATAAAATTTTACTCAAAAATAGTCAAAATGAGGATAGGGTCGCATGCCTAAATAGGCAGGTCCCACCCCCCCCCCCCCATCGACTCCCACCATCGACTCGTGACCAGGGGTCGCAGGGGTCTCGAAATGTCCTACCACCCCTCGACCCCCGGTAATCAGCAAAAACATCACGAACCAAAAATTAGGAAACTTTTCTAATTTCAATTGAAACCTTTCCTAAACTCAATGGGACTTATTTTGGGAGGTTTTACTCTATAAATAGGATGTCCATAAGCCTCTTTCACTCCTTTTACAACCCTAATTGGATTGAGAGAAAGAGAAGAGAAGGAAGAGAAGGAGAAGAGAAGGGAATTAAAGAAGAAGACCAAGGAGGAGGAAATTTAGAGGAAACTCTGAATCTTAGCAAACCTAAAGTATGAATACATTCTCCATGATTTATTTAAGACCTTAGAATGGTTTATGAAGAGGGTATGACTTAGGAGAAACCCAAATCATCCATCCATGGGAGGATTTCAATGAAATCCATGGAGGAAAATCATGGTAGGCAAAGTAAGAAAGAAACCTAGAGTTTTAAGCCATAGAACAAGCATAAAATGGATTGTGGAAGTAAGTCATAGGACCCAAACATGAAAGAATGGACTGTAGGATGAAATTCTCGACTCAAACATGGGGGGTCGCACCTAGGGTCGATGGAACATCCGACCCTAGCATCGACCCCCAGCATTCGGGAAGCCCAGGAAAGGGGTGGTCGCACCCAGGGTCGATGGAAGGTCCGATCCTGGCATCGACCTCCAGTTAACAGTAGGTTTTTAAAATCAAAATTAATTCTAATTAAATTCTATTGACTTGATTAGGTCTTCTACTGATATAATATTGATATGTAGTTGATTCTTAAAGCTTGAAAGAGGATCTACAATCAAGCAAAGGTGAGGGAACAAGACCTAAACTAATTGGATAATAATAAACTATTTTACTCTTGAGTCCAATGCCATGATTGATTTTATGCGTGTATGATTGTTATGTGCATTCAACATGTCATCCAATATTTCTATTATTACAGTTCATGCATATTTAATTATTGTCTATAACATTATGATGATGATGATGATGATAGGAATAGGCATGTGGATGTATGTGTGTGGTTGGTGTGCTTGATGCGAGCGAGTATCAGGGGGAGGGTCATAGGCAGGGCCTCAGCACTCTAGCTCTATCTCTAACTCAAGTCTTGTCCACTGACATCGTCGTATCGCCATTACCTTAGCAGAACTATTACGTCGTAGGGTATGAGGGGAAGTGATCTCGGACCGTGTAGTCTCTGACCCTGTCGGGGGGCTTTAGCCTTATCTCTATGGATGTATTGAGGGATGCTGGGTGAGGCCTTAGATATACTGATTGGCATTAGGATTGGTTAGTTGCGAGCCCAGTTTGCGAGCCCTCGCCAGCAGGGACTTACGTGTTGGTATGGATAACGGGTACATCAATAAACGTGACCTTTGCGTGTACATTGTCCATGGTGGGTGCATGTGGAACGACAATAAACGTTACCTTTGGACGGCTTCACACACTCGTGTATAGAGGTGCGGCGTCAATAAACGTGACCTTTGGCCACCTATCCTTTCTATAGCACATTGCAAACTTATTTATCAGACCAAAGATATAAATGAATGCATGCATATGTTTGTTGTATTATTTTGTTTACTCACTGAGCTCAAGTTGGAGAGCTGACCCTCGCGCGCGTAATTCTTTTAGTTTCTGATGTTGCAGATACTATGATTGAAGATTATGTCTACACGCCAACATATGAACGGGTGGAGGCTATGAATGAGCAAGCTGTGGAGAACGAACATGGTTTGTTAAGAGAGCGTTTCAACTGTGGATATGTTTAATGTTTAGACTTCGTATTTGGATATTGTAATATGTATTAAGTAATGTTTTAGTTATTTAGAAATAAATGGAATATTAATTATTTATCATGACTAGACCTCAGTTTATTATCTGTAAGACTTCCGCTATTTACTTTATTACCTCTGATTAATGTGGAATGTGTTTTGGTTTATCATATGTGGGATAGCCTATTCGAGATCCTGATTGAACCGTTGGTTTATTGACGGTTCATCACACCATTCTAGTTGGTGCAAAATTGGGGTGTGACAAGTCCTCTTACTATCTATGTAGAATCTGCGAAGGGATAATGACTCTCGAAATCCCACCACTTTTGGGTGTATGAAACTCCTAAAGTTAAGATCTTTCATCCATGTGCATGAGTATATATGATCTTTGACACCGCCACCTTTGGGTGGACAATGCCACTCTTTGCTGCTTCAACAAAAGTGAAAATCTTGATAATGTCACCTTTGAGTGAGCACTATCCCTCTTTGCTATGTCTATAAATGCATAAGTACTGGATTTGAGCATATCATGATAGAACTGAGCTTGCTACTTTTGTGGTCTCACCCAATCCTTACACAACATGTACAAATTATAATTTGAATAAACTGGGACAATGCTACCTTTGGGTGAACACTGTCATTCTTTAAAGCATTTACAAACATAGTCGCTTGAATTTGAACACATCTTGACAAAACAAGGTATACCACTTTGGTGGGATCCACCAAGTTCCACCATGATATGAATAAATCCTAAATTGCAGCACCAGTGGGATATATATAACCATGAATGTTTTCAAAATATAAATAAACATTCGATTAAATATGCACATTAGCTCAATAATCATTATGGTACAAGAATATTGAGAAAAAACCAGTAGAAACACTGTAAATAGCTCCAAAAGAGCATTCATTTGGATAAATAATTTTTCCAATATACCAAAATACTACAATATATATTCCAGATTGAAGAACATTGAAACCTAAATCCAACGGAACAAACCACAGGTCAATCCGACCTTCTTAGCTCCCACAAATCTAGTTTAAAGTCGGATTGTGAATGCAGTCAAAAAGCTGCAAGGCAAACAGGCCTTAGGATCTGGACCGGGATGAACCACGGTCTGAACCAAATTGAACCTATCTGTTCAGACCAAATCAGCCCCCCCCCCCCACCCGGTTCAACCAATCGGGTTTTCTGGCAAAATTCGGGTTTTCGGGGCACCCACATTTAGATCATCGGGACGATCCATTCGGGTTGACCCACTTACAGGGTCTACCCATTCGGGCCATTTTCGGGTTGACCCATTTACAGGGTCCTCGGGTGGTCGGGCCTGGACTGGCTAGTCAGTCTTGGGCTTGACCAGGCCTGGGTTGTCTTGGCCTGGCCAGGCTAGCTAAGCCTGGGCTGGGTTTGGTGGGTCTGGGCTGGGTGGACTCGGCCAGAGTCAACCCTACAAAACCGGTTAGGGTTTACAATTCTAAGCCAAGTCGACCCGGCGATGACTCGGTGCAGTCAGATTTTTTTTCTTTGTTTTTTTCAACTACCCGCACGTGGATCTCACGCACTTTTTCAGGCGATGCGTGAGGGTGCGTCTGGCCACCAACTTTGTGTCGGTCAACTCATCTTTCAGAGTACTACAAGCTGGTATGATTTATTTTGAATTTCACTGGTCTGAAAAAATTTCAAAGGGTTTTAAACTTTGACAGTTTCGTGGGAAAAAATTATGGAGAAAAATCTCTCCCATTTTTCAATTCAATCAGTCCTACCATCTTAACTGTCCCTTACCTATGATCCTAGCTCTGTGTGGGTGGCTCTGATACTGTTAGAATTTTAATGCAAGTTGGGGTTTTTCCATAGGATTTTCCATTAATCCTAACGAATCCACCACAGAGATTACTAGAATCAATGGGCAATAAAAGAGATGATAGAACACATACCATTTGTTGTAGATTGATTTCTGACCATTTCCTATAGCTTGAATGCCTCGATTAGAGTCTTCCATAGCCTCTTGGGATCCCTTTTGCCTCTGTGCGTATGGGAGCAACAGAGAGATAAAAACCAATGACTGCAGAGACCCTAACCATAGTATTTATAATATTATCCCTAACCTAGAATCATTTCCACAGTGGATCGAGTTGGTAGTCTCTAACCAATGATGAACTAGACCTGAACCAGTCAAACCAGTAATTAAACTCTCACTCAATAATTGATTAGATTTTTGATCAAGTCCATACAATAGGAATCTAATAATAGTGTCGCATGCAGTGGAACTCGAAGAGGAACAAGCTAGTAATGCGAAACATGAGACGAGGTAAAGTTGCAGGCAACCGCAGATTTTTCCCATATTTTATATTTTAAGTTTCTTCCCTAAATTCCACATGCCCCATCCTTTAAAAGGAGTGGGGGATAATATTTTTTCTCATATTTTAAGTCTAAGTTGAGTGGTCGGCAAAGAATTTTGTAGGACATTCGGAAATCAGAAAGCAGTTGTGTTTTGTACTGGTGTTGCTGACTTTCGTCAACTCTAGGTCGTCGTCAACATGGCTTCGGCTGGCATCAGTTTGTTTTTTCGATGGGCCTACTCCCACTGGATTTATCAATGTGAAAATTCTGGGACAGGTGGTCCCACTTCGTAGAAATACAGATAATAATACCGTGTAGTTGTTATGTATCTTTGGTGATTAAAGGTGTTACTTGAATAAAACAAACATAGTTCGTTTTTTCAGGGAAGGTGTTCCTTGAATAAAAAAACATGTTCCTTTTTTTCCTTTTTTTCCATCAAGGAAAAAAACAAAAAATATGCTATTTTGGAGAATAGAAAATGAAAGTGAATGGAAGTTTGGTTGCAAAAGAAATAGAAAAGGAAAGTGAAAAGAAAGGAAGTTAAGAGAAATTGTTTCTTTTTTTGAATCTTTTGATTGCATATGAAGTGAAAGTCAAATTATTTATTCAAAAGAAAAAGGTGAAATGAAATTAATTTT
The DNA here is from genome assembly GCA_028583415.1 of Protea cynaroides. NCBI lineage: Eukaryota > Viridiplantae > Streptophyta > Magnoliopsida > Proteales > Proteaceae > Protea > Protea cynaroides. The sequence goes on from CM053265.1 coordinate 13,414,109, forward strand.
ATATAGTTGTTTGGTTGGATGAAAATTTGATGTAAAAATTTTAAAAATTTATAATCAACACACTTTATTAAGTTGTAACCATCCATATATATGCATTCCCATTTGCTCTAATCCATTTACTAAACTATATGTTTAACGAATTGGCCCATCACTATCTATTGCAAAGAGAATTTTGTCTGTCACTATCGAATGACCCTACCTTGGATACATTTCAATCCATTGAAGGTTTATGTTTTTCAGTGAGTTCGAGAGATTTTACATAAAAAAATCATATTACATAATTATTATTAGCATTTAAAGATAGTCTCAGGACCCAATTTACTCAAGTTGTGATTAACATTTACAGACTTAATTTTATACTTATTTTATATATTTTTTTATCTACATATCCAAAAGAAAAAACATTTAGAAACTTAATTGTCACCATTGATGGAATCGGAACTTCATTTCTTTCAAGTTGCAATAAAAAAATGGTAAGAGTTATTTTCTTCACCATCTTAACTTCTAATCATCCATGTGATAAAAATAATTCTAAATGTGGGAGTCTCACCACAGAACCTAATAGGTCCAAATGCAAAAATTCACATGATCGTAGCAAATCTATTCCCAATAATTTGATCAAAAGAATCCATCTAAAGATCTATATGGACCTCCAAAATAATACAATACATAAGAAGTCACCGCTGCAAACTGCGATTGCATTCACATGCAACCCATATTTTTAATTTTGCAAGAGACAAAACTCAACCACTTTTTTTTATTTATTTTTTGGTAAGAACAAAACTCAACCACTTGGGAGTAATGAATGGATACAAAATCTCCTCTCTAATTAGAGTTCATATAACTCTAAATGATGACACTCTCCAAATATTAAAGGGATATTAGATTTAATTTAATCATATAAAGTTTAAGAGATCGGAACCAAAAATAGAGTAGGGTAGGAAAGATATCAACTCCCTTTATTAAATAAGAAAAGAAAAGAAAAAAGAAATCAAAAGATTATAAAATATATATAATAATATTCCTAGTGATACATAAAGAGACATTAGGCTATTGATGATTTATGGGTCTTAGTGGTACCCCTTTTTATTGGTTGAACTGGTTGATTATAACCACTCCGGCTAAGTTGACCTACGTAAGGAACTCATTTGCCATCGGTTGCATTCTATTTTTTTTGGATCACAACAGAGGGTTAAGCATTAGTGTTGGAAGTCCCTATGAAGTTGCCACATTTCTTCCTTTAATTGTGTCTCCAAGTGTGGGCACATCATTTTTTCTTGGAACTGCTTTAGGTGTTTCGTAGGACGAACGTGATGGTACCTCATATGTTGGATGATCATCTTATATTAGTTTCATATTTTTTAGCCTTAATCCTTATAAAAGTGCTACATGCTTCAGTCAATCAATTTAAATCAATGTACAGAGTAGATTTTATGAGATGTCTCTGAAAGGAATGTGACAAGTAACAGATACAAGTTGACATGCATGGTGGTGGTGTTACTCATGAATTTCATTGCTTGCTTTTTTTTACAAGTAACCAAAATTGAGGTTGCATGTTGACATTCTTGTTCACAAGAAGAAATCAAAAGGAGGGGTTCAAAAAATCTGCTCACTATTTGATTTCTGATTGAAAAAATTTCATCTACACTCCATCAAAGATTGTTAACATTATCTACAGTACCCACAAGAATGCAGAAACATCACCTAGGTCTATTTAACTGACAAAAATCACTAAAATTGTTGAAATACAGTTTTACCCTTCATTTTTATATTTTATCCTTTTAATTTTATAAAACTTAAAAGATTTATTCCAAATAGCCTTCTTCTCCAGCGACGTGAAGATTTTTCCGGTAATGTGAGCTTGAGACAAAATTTGGATATGCTTCGCTCCAAATCTTGGTAAGTTGGAAGTTGGAACCCATAGGTAATGCTCGGAGGAGGAAAGTGGAAGCACAGAGCTGGTACGTGGCGAGAAGCAACGCAAGCGATCAGGCGTTGCAGGTTATGGATCTTGCGTTTATCCATTGACGACTCCCACTCCAACGACGAACTCATTACTTACCTCTGTTTAAGGTTTTATGACTTCGAGAGCTGCTGCAACTTTCCAATCTCAGGTGAAATGCGCCCAAAGAACATATTACCATCGAGAAGAAGCTTCTGAACACCAAAGAAGTTACCTATGGATGGAGGCAGAGATCCCGTGAGCTGGTTGTTCGAAAAAAAGATCTGCCCTAGATTCATAGCCACCGAATCAGTCTCTGGAAAGCTCCCGACAAGATAGTTATCTTGAAACTCGACCTGAGCGAGCTGGGACAGGCCGAAAAACCCTTTTGGAGTTCGATTGGTTTCATTTTCCCCCAAACAATAACGGAAATCTTTTGATGGAGTGCAATCTATCTTAGTGGAGCTGACCATCTGTTGGAACCATGCCAACTCCCCTAATTTTCCCCCAAACCAGTTCCTGCCATATGAATCTGACTATGGAGAAGAACAGAAGAGGAAAGAAGAAGAGGAAAGGAAGAAGAAGAAGAAAGGTAAAATGGTATTTTATCTTTACTCTAAGGGCAGTATTGTCCATAAACTTTTTTATTTCAGCAGACGTCAGTATCTAATGGGAATTAACTGACGGAGTGGACTTCTTTGATTACCACAACCAAAGTTTTGGGACCTAAATGATGTTTTGTAAACTTGTAAGTGTAGATGATGTTAACAATCTTTGATAAGATGTAGATGAAATTTTTTCTTTATTTTTTACCCTTCAAATAAAACACTATAGAGAGTAAAAGAAAAGACATTTAAATCAAGGTGTCAAATCCTATTATATAGGTATCAATAAGACATTGCAAAATATTAGAGAACTCGCACAGGTCATTTTGACTGAAGACTAATAATTTTATGCCTTTGAAATTCTACTTGTAATAAAAATAAAGTAACCTCATCAAAATTTTAAAGAAAGATGACCCCTTACCTGGTAGAAATTTGGGTGGTGAGGGTATGAGCAGAGCATCCAACACTAGAAAATCCAAGATTATTTTGAGAAGATTCTCTACCTATCCGGAATTCAGGATGCATCAGTAAGTGGGGCCCACGTAGTGTGGAATAACAAATGGTATGGACCTTGTACGTGGTGCATTTACTTTTCAGACCGATTTCCAAGAGAATCATGGAATTCTGTTCAGCAGTACTATAATAAACCTAAGATTCTAGAAACTTAGATTCAACTATATTTCCTTGGGAAGAGTCTATCTATGTCTCTACTGGCTCCTAGGTTATGTCTAGGCAAGCTTTAGTTCTAATGTAATTATAAAGAAAAAATTTTATCTACATCTTATCAAAGATTGTTAACATCATCTACACCTATAAGTTTGCAAAAATATCACCTAGGTCCCAACATTTTGACTGTGGTAATCAAATAAGTCCACTCCGTCAGTTAATTCCCATTAGATGCTGACGTCAACTGAAATAAAATTTTCTATGGAAAATAATGCCTTTAGAGTAAAAATAAAATACCATTTTACCCTTCTTCTTCTTCTTCCTTTCCTCTTCTTCTTTCCTCTTCTGCTCTTCTCCATAGTCAGATTCATATGGCAGGAGCTGGTTTGAGGGAAAATTAAGGGAGTTGGCATGGCTCCAACAGATGGTCAGCTCCACTAAGATAGATTGCACTCCATCAAAAGATTTTCGTTATTGTTTGGGGGAAAATGAAACCAATCGAACTCCAAAAGGGTTCTTCGGCCTGTCCCAGCTCGCTCAGGTCGAGTTTCAAGATAACTATCTTGCAGTGAGCTTTCCAGAGACTGATTCGGTGGCTGTGAATCTAGGGCAGATCTTTTTTTCGAACAACCAATTCACGGGATCTCTGCCTCCATCCATAGGTAACTTCTCTGGTGTTCAGAACCTTCTTCTCGATGGTAATATGTTCTTTGGGCGCATTTCACCTGAGATTGGAAAGTTGTAGCAGCTCTCGAAGTCATAAAACCTTAAACAGAGGTAAGTAATGAGTTCGTCGTTGGAGTGGGAGTCGTCGATGGATAAACGCAAAATCCATAACCTGCAACGCCTGATCGCTTGCGTTGCTTCTCGCCATGCACCAGCTCTGTGCTTACACTTTCCTCCTCCAAACATTACTTATGGGTTCCAACTTCCAACTTACCAAGATTTGGAGCGAAGCATATCCAGATTTTGTCTCAAGCTCACATTACCGGAAAAATCTTCATGTCGTCGGAGAAGAAGGCTGTTTGGAATAAATCTTATAAGTTTTTTAAAATTAAAAGGATAAAATATAAAAATGAAGGGTAAAACTGTATTTCAACAATTTTAGTGATTTCCGTCAGTTAAGTGAACCTAGGTGATGTTTCTGTATTCTTGTGGGTGTAGATGATGTTAACAATCTTTGATGGGATGTAGATGAAATTTTTTCAAAAATAAATTTTAATCTAATGTGAAGCCACCATCATTAAATAACTGAATGCCAATTGACTGGGGTAGCAATGTAAAATCCAATACCTTTCTTTTCGGACTCTAATCTCTCGATCTCTTTGACGGCATACCACATGCACATCACTCCCTCGAGTGACCTTGAAACCGTTGGCCAGTTCGATTTCAATGGTCAGCTCCAGTCTCCCATGATTGCCCACCAGAAGCTCGACCTGGTCTCTGGTGAACTCTTAGCTCTCAGCTATGATGTCATTCAAAAGACATAGCTTGAGTACTTCTGCTCCTCTCCAAATGAGATCAAATCCCCCCATGTCAAAAGTCCACTTACAGAGCTACCATGATGCATGATTTCACAATAACCGAGAACTTTTGTAGTAATTCTTGGCTCAACATCAAAACTGGTAAATTTCACGACATCGAAAGTCCACTTGTAGAGCCTACCATGATGCACATTTTGGCCATTAATTTCATGGCTTCAAGTTGTAGGTTATGATAAGAACAAAATATTAGAGATGAGCTCCATTTGAATTTAAATATTCAAACTTTGGGTAAGATACATTTGCATTCAAATGGATTCAAATATCCTATAACGTAATTGTTAAATAACAAAACAACATGTCATGTTGACATGTTATCTTTCACGAGTATATAGTTATATTTAACTAGTGACATGTGTATATAAATAGGGATCTGTACTTAACATTTGGAAATTTGAAAATTCAAACTCTTACTGAATTTCAGAGCTCTCATCTTCGACATTCTATTATTTGACAGTAATCAGTTATATCAGATCCCTACAATATAGCCACTGTAAGTGGAGCCAAAGACACTCTCCAATCTGTGGAGATCGTTAATGTTAGAGATAAGATCCATTTGAATTTGGAACACATGTAACGGTATATTTAGGTATATTTTAACAGTTTATAAATATAAACCTGTACAACGATGTTAGGTACAAGATTAAATACCAAATCACGATACTGAGCCTTGAACGTATAGAATGGAGAAGAACGTGGAAAGTCAAACAACACTTGTTCCTCCTCTTCTTCTTCTTTCTTCTCCCTTCCTTCTTACTCTCTCTTACCTCTCAATATTGTGTGCAAATCCAATTTGATGATACGAAAATCCTTACTTTCAAATTAGATTTTGAATTCCATACTTAGCTTAGGCCATCTTCCAAAATTCTTATTTGCATATCCTTTTAAGAGAGGATATTCTCTCTTTCCAATATTTGTTATCAAATACTCAATTTGCACATGAGATTTTTTTTTTTTTATTGTGTAACAAAATATTCTATTTGCTAACAAATAAAATATTTTTCATTGTATGGAGAATAAAATCATTCATTTTTTGCATAAACCAACACCTATGGGGCCAAAATTGAATTCAAATCGTCTCCTCCCAGGGGTTTGGGCCCTGGGAGGAGACATGGCTCCCACCAGTCGATGCCTGACACGTGGGCACACTACAACAATATGAATGTTTTGCGACGGTAAATTTCCGTCGCCAAACATAAATTCCCGTTGCCATTCTTTTCCGACGCAAGGGTTTTCGTCGCCAGTTCGTGGCCGTAGCAGCCGTCGACTAAAATCACGACACGGAATAGGGTGCGTGATTAAATGTTTCCCGACGGAAATTAATTTCCGTCGCAAAACATTGGTATTTTTACCGTCGACAGATTATTCCCGTCGTGAAAGAATCTTATTTTTACCGACGAAAAATAGTTCCCGTCGTAGAAAAAACTTATTTTTACCGACGAAACATTAAACCCCGTCGTATAATACTTATTTTTACTGACGGTAACTATTCTTCCGTCGCTAAAAATACTTTTTTTTTATTTAAAACATTTCACTATTTATATAAAACAATACAAAATATAATAAATAAAACTTGATAAAAATACCATCCAAAAATTTCTAACCTTCAATTACACATTAATTACAAAATTCTAAAAGAGCATATCATTAACTTGACAACCTAATAACTTGACTACATGGGACTCAAGCTTGTTTGCAGTATATTAATAAAGCCTAATAACTTTGATAATATTGATGAATAGTCAATAAAACAGTTAGTACTCTGAGCCACAAGTCTAACAAATTATTAGGTCCCCAGTATGTCATGGGTTCAGATTCGACCAAATCAAATTTTATCTCAGTAAATCAATGAAAATACCTAAATACAAGGATCCTTCTCATAATTTCAGGTTCAAAACATTGCTAAATTGCAAAAGTCAATTACAGATTATTTTTGAGAATCAGGCATACCTTGGGCATGAATATGTGGTTTCATAACTTAATGAGGCTCTCAAAAGATACACCAATACGCCAAACAAAGAAATCAGTAGTTAAAGAGTGTGTCAATGTGAAACCTTACCTCCAACTACAAAGAACGTACCTGCCATCTAAAAATTACCATACATCCACGAAGTCAAAATACCAATCTGCCCAACAAGAAAAATTCTAGGGGTATAACCTAAGTATCTTACAACCACCCCAGCAGCTCCCAGCTAAAACAATAAATATGGTGTCAGTCCATCAGTATAGCAATGACGAAGATAAGAATCATACAATATATAAAATCATACAATATATAAATTTAACCCCTACATTGGAATTCATGACCAAATGAGTCTCTCTTCCAAGTTTCCAACCAGTGCATAAGCCCCATACAGTAACAAAAATGTGTTAGAAGTGGAGATGGCAATGTGAGAATTAATTCATAACAGGACTGAACTTATAAATTTCTAACCAACCCTGAACTATGACATAAACATAATCAAAATAGGAAAAGAAACTGAAATAAGAACTCTACTTAAATGGAACTTCATAGTAGACTAGGAAATAGTGATATTCATGTTAGAGATCACAAACAAGTACTATTGTTCTTGCCATTAAAGATAGCCTTTAGTAAGCATGCATTAATACCAGGTCTCAGTTTTAAAACTTCAAAAAGCAACATGAACTACTATCATTAAATAATTTGCTCCCTCAAAATGTAACAGCTGAGATTAGTTTGTAATGTTGTAGAGATGGCAGACCAGAAGGGCATTTCTAATATCGAAGCTATAATAGCTCCAGTCCAAGCACTAGTTCTAAGATACTTCAAGATATAATATCCAAGCATAAAAAGAATAAATTTTTATTCTACAGAGAAGAATAAAGAAAACTTGTTAAAATGTCTATTTCTGAGTTATGACTCCACTTTACATTCATAGTGTTGACAGGTAACAATAAACAAGAAAAATCTGACAAACCTGATGCTTGAAAAGGCATTCAGACTTGAACTCTAGCACAACCTTCGACAAACTTCTTCTAACTAATATGCCATCCCCTGCATTAGGATTTTTGCAATACAAGATTCCTGACCTAAGTGGCATCTGATCATTGCAACTTCTAATAGTAACACAACATCGCATTCCAGTATGATAATTTAGGTTGCATGACTTCTGGCTACTGCTAAATTCCAAGCATGAGCTACAATCACTCAGACTATCATATGTTTTATTTCCATCCCGTTACAAGCCATTAATTGATCCTACAGTCAATGGCCTACCTGAAAAGTGAGCAATTATAGGCTCTTCTTAACAGAATTTTCTTGGCAATTTCTTTTGGTGTTATCTTGGGAGCCAGCTCACAGGAGGAAGAAAAAAAAAAAAAAAAAATTGAAAGCAATGAAAGAAATAAAACTATACATACAATTGAAAACAAACGAAATAAAACAAATGGAACATGCTTGATTGGAAGCAATAAAAAATAAATAAATAAATAAACTCACAAAATGAGGATAAACAAACAGCAATCATGTTATTGAAACGAATAACAAAATGACCAAGAATCGAACTAATGGGACAACAATTATCCAAACAAGTAAACAAAAAATGACAAAGAATAAATTGCTAAGAGCCTGGATATACATGAATAATATGTAACAACGAATACCTAGGAAAAGGGTGAGCTGAAAATGCTATCAGCAAATTTATGGTGGTTGGCCGCGGCTGTACCTCAATAGATCCCTTAGTTTGCAGCCTATTTTCTTATAGTCACTCCTTTCAAGGCCTTTGCAATCTATACGAGCCAGCTCATCAATGAGGAAAGCATCTTGGACCATTAGCAAGACTACCATAAAAACCATTATTTGCAAGCTTTGTTAAAGGTGGAACTGCCAAGCCTCTCTTCCTCATTTCCTTTGTCTCTTCCACTCTGTACAAGACAACAAAGCCACCCTGTCTATGTATGATCTTCCCACCAGTTTTGTAAGAACTGCATTCTACTAACCCAGTCTTACCATGTCGTGTCAGGTCTTCCTATCATGGTCAGACGAGCGAACCAAGTGCATGTAGAAACCGCAAGGCAAGGTACGTAAGTTGACCCAAAATCAGCCAATTTGAAGTGTGGGGTCGCATACCTGAGCTGGTATGGTTGACCACACCTAAGGAAAATGAGACCACTCGAAAATCCAATGTGTGGTCACAGATTTGGGACATGTGGTCTATGGATTCTGCGATCACATGTGCGACCACACTATAATATGACCGACTTCGAGTTTTGAAAACTTTCCTAAACTAAAAGATCTCTTTCCCAGTTAGAGTGGGACTCTATATGGAGAGTTTTTCTCTATATTAAGGATGTACTATAGCCTCTCCCAATCTTTTAGAACCCAAATTAAAAAAGAGAGAGAGAGAAGAAGAAGAAGAAAGAGAAGGAGATTTGAAGAAGAAGGTTAGGAGTAAGAGTTACAGAGAAGGTTCTAGTTCTCTAAACCTTTTCCTGTAGTAGTAGAACAACTAGAATAGGATCTTCCATTGTAATTGAGATGTTGAATCAAAGTAGGATCTCAACCATGAGACCCCATGAGCAAATCTCAGAGGAAGACCATGGGGAATAGACTAGAACCAATAACTTTGCAAAAATTATGAATTTAAGGCCATGGATCGATCATAGGAAGGACCCTAATGATAAACCAGGAATCACATCATAAAGGGATTGGACTGAGGATAAAAACTGACCAAAACTTTGTGTGGTCGCAACTATGGTCGACCACATGGGGATCACAAGATCGACCACACGCTCTCGGGAAGGTCCCAGAAAAGGTATGGTAGCATGTGTGGTCGCATGATATGCGACCACACGTATCGACTACACGTCCTATGGTTGCAAATACTGAGACCACAGGTGCAGCCACACTTGTGATCACACAACCTCTGGAAGTCAGTTTGACTCCAAATTAGACTTCTGACTATTGTAGCTTGGTGAACTTGAACTCTAACTTAGAATCCATAAATTTTTTAGGTTTTCAAGTGGTTCAAAAGTGATTTACAAAGCTTAGAGAAAATCAAACATCGTTAAAGGTGAGGGAACAAGACCTAAACTAATTGGATAATAACAAACTTTTTTATTTTACTGTGTCCAATACCATGATTGATTCTATGCTTGCTTGTTTATAATGTGCATCTCACATGTCATCCAATATTATTGTTATATTCTGTTCATGTATATTTATTTCTATTTATTGTAACATGATGATGATGATGCTAGGAATAGGCATGTAATTGTGTATGTGGTTAGTGTGCTAGATGCGAATAAAGCATCAGGGGAAGGACGTGGCATTGTGGTTCAGCCTGGTCACCAGACTCTAGCTCTTTCTTTACTTAAGTCTTGTCCACTGACATCGTCGTATCATCATTACCTTAGCAGAGCTATTACGTCATAGGGCATCAGGGGAGGTGGTCTAGAACCTTGTGGTCTTTAACTCTATAAGGGGGTCTTAGCTCTATCTCTATGGATGTATTGAGGGATACCAGGGTGAGGCCTTAGAACATTAGATGGCATTAGGATTGGTTAGTTGCGAGCCCAGTTTGCAAGCAATCGCCAGCAAAGGCTTACTTGTTGGTATGGATAGGGCATCAGGGGAAGTGTTGGCTGTGTGTGATCCAAACACTTTAGCTCCATCTTTATTCCATGGTGGGTACATGTGGGATGGCAATGGTGTTTGATCCATTGGGTAGATTTACATACTAGTATATAAAGGTGCAGTGGCCGCCAATCCTTTCTATAGCACATTGCAAACTTAAAACTAGACCAATGATATGAATTGAATGCACACATATAGTTGTGTATTATTTTGTTTGCTCACTGAGCCGTGATGTGTGTTCACCCTTTCGACGTAGAATATTTTTAATTTTATTGATGCATGTCTTACTGTTGAAGATTATATGAATGCGTCAGTGTATGGACACGTAGCGGCTATGGACGGGGAACTGATGAAAGAGGCGGCGCATGATCCGCCATGTGAGTGCAATCAATGTGTTTTTTATTAGTTTAATTATTCTTGATTACTGAAACATGTAATTAATTATTTTACTTTATATCTTGAGTTACTTGGAAAAAATAGATTTAATTATTTATTATTACTGTTAGATACTCAGTTCATTATTAATAAAGACTTTCGCTATCATTTATTTACTCTGATTATCATTGTGGAATGTACTTGGTTTAATCGGATGGGCATGACCTATACGAGATCTTGATTTAAACCGTTGGTTCTCATGGCTGTTCATCACACCACTGGTTAGTCCAAAATTGGGGTGTGACAGTTTGGTATCAGAGCTCTCAAGCTCTACCTATTAAACTAAGACATTTCTACGAGAGTCGTGAATTGAGTTAGGATTAATTAAAAATCGTAATATAAACACACCATAAGCACCTGTGTTGTTTAAGACATAACTTAAGAAAAAAATAATGCACATATGTAAATGAGAAATAATATGGATATATATATAAACCTGAAGTTAAAATAACAAATGTACATTAAGAGCCAGACTACGATCCACAGTTGTGAAGACAAAGATCGAAATTTTTTTTTGAAAAGTCACCACCTAGATTAAGGTCTAGGACCTTAGAAATGTGAAATCTCACCCTAAGGTAAAATTTCGATTGACTCATGACCCTTAGATTGGATTTCTGGTCCATCAGAGATTGGGTAAGCGTCAGGTTACGTTATGGGAAGGGGTTAGGCACCCAAATCACTTGATCAAAATCGATCTCCTATACCTTCCCTATGCTAGACTGTATCTGTTAAACCGAACCAAACCAAGTGGTTTGATATCATTGAACCGAATCTGTATCCATCAGATTGCCTACGTATTATGAAATTATTCTGAAAATCAGGTTCACCATCGTAGTTCAGGTGTGATTAAAGTTTATGACTGTGATTTATGCTTGTGCATGATTAAGTTCATTGTTCAAGTTGAAGTTTATGCTTGAAAGGATGAGAAACCCTATGGGTTAGGATCTGGATAGTCCATGCGAACTGATAGATAGTCCTAGTGGATCTAAGAATGGATAACCCTTTCTGGGTCTGAATGTGGATAGCCCTATTTGGATTGGAATGTGGATAACCCTTTCTGGGTTGTAATGTAGATAACCCTATTTGGGTCAAAATATTAATGGATATCTTAGTGGATCTATGGATAGTCCGAGTGGACTAAGGTGTGGATCCGAATTTGGATTTCTCCCAAATGGCCTACGTATCCTAGGGTTTGCCCTAGGAATCAGAATCCGCGTAGTTCGGGATGAATAATCTGTTCTAGGTTAATGATTGAGAACCTATTCTAGGTTTAGGGTTTAGAACCTATTCTAGGTTTAGGATTGAGAATCTATTCTAGGTTTTAGGGTTTACTGAGAGGTGGAAATCCTCTTGAGCTACCATTTTCATCATAAGTTTTAATTTTGGAAGGTTTGGCAAAGCATTCTCTTTCTTCATTAAGATTTTTATTATTTCCATTATGCCCTTCCCAAGAATGTGGGTGCCTAAATGCATGTCCCCACACCTAATATGTTTGCTAGGTGTACAGATATGACAGTTCGACTAGGGTGTTGCATAAATTAAATTATTATCAAAAATAAAATATTCTAAGCATGGCATGTAAGATATTTATGGTAACTATCACAACATATAGTAAGATTATGAAAATCTCCCTAATATGACATGCATTGCAAATAAGACAAGAACCTAATATGGTAAGATCTAATATGCTAATCTAAGCATGGCAAGACCTAATATGACAATATCTAATATGCATCTATATATCAATATGGTAAGTACCAATCATAGAATGTAAATATGACATGATTTTTTCAAAAAAGATAAGATCTTATATGCTATTTTCTAGGCATAGTAAGACTTAAAAATGATAATTATTAAGATTTTACTAAATATGGTAAAAAAATTTATTTATTCTACCAAATATAGCAACGCATGGAATATGGCAAATATGGTATGTACAATCCAAACAAAGCATATGAATGTTCCAAATATAGCCATTTATCCAAATATGGTAGAATTTGCTCAAACAACTAATTTACATGTTTCAATGAATAAGACATCAATGAAACCTTTTTTTTGAAAAGTGCAAAATTATTAAAAAAAAATATATGTTTAATGCTCTTTGAAAAATTATAATTTTTATGAAGACATTTGGAAAGATTAATGACTCAAAATTATCAATAATGTGACACAAGGTTTCAGATAATGGACAAAGCTATGAACTGCATATAGATTCTGTCACATTACACAAGAATGATCATAAGTAGGTCTTATGTAACTCAAATTAAGCTCAAATGTTTTTCACAAAAAATTGACTTAATATATTATATTTCATATAAGGAGTGGAATCCCACCAGAGAGTAAAAATTGGTCAAAGATATGCCCTAAGACCAGACATGTGCACTGGTCAAATCTGTTTCAGATTTTTAACCAGTTGCACCATAAATTTCAAATAAAATCCTATACTTAATGAAAATTAAATACAGGTATATGTCTATATAGATAACTGTCTGATCTAAAATTTCATAAAAAATAAAACAAGTTAAAACAACATATTTTCTTTGTGAAATATGATTCTTTTCAATCTTGCAAATCAGTACATCATGATAGATTCAAAATCAGAGCACTATGCACTTAAAAATTGATATCAATTTAATAAAAAATTAAAAAAATACGAAACTAGTGTCATTTTTTAGAAGACTTTTATATCTAAAAAGTTCATATGAAGCTGATTTCCTGATTATGGCCATAAGACCCTTGTCTAGAGACTTTCTGATGAAGGATTGCATTACATCCGAGTAAAACAGCAATGTCAAAGACGAATTTTTTGATGTATTTTCCCAATTCCAAATGGAACAAAATTTTTAGGGTAGTTTTCAAACATATCGGAGAGACTCCTATAAAAATTTGGGTTTCAAAATCTAAGAAAAACTACATGTGATGTACGTCCTAAATTTGAATCCTAAACCTGGAAATTTCATATTAGAAAACCACTTTATGAAACTTACAAAAAACATCAAACATAATCATATAGCATTCAAAACTTCATCATTGAATAGCTTAAACAAATTATCATTCATGAAAAATACTAGACATTGGCATCCTAATATTAATAAGCATGTAATAGAGCATTCCTGATCGAGATTTCATAGAAATTAACCTTTTTCAAGCAAAATTGACATTCGAGCATTCTAACGACCTCTAAATTTGTTTAGGGTACTAACCTTGTGCTCGAATGGAGCAAAACCATTGATGTAGGATGTCTGAAGATCGTATCAAGCTCTCTGAATGTGAATCCTCCTGCTCCTTTTCTCTGCTTCTCTCTTTCTTCTCTTTTTCTCTTTTCTTCTTCTCTTTTCTTTCTTTTCTCTTCTTCTTCTCTCTTTCTTTCTCCCTCTCTCATGTTTCTCTCTCTCCCTCACGTCCTCTTCTCCTTGTGGTCTAGAAAAGAAGCCCCATTTCTCTTCTCTTGGCCTATTTATGCTTTTCTTCTCATCTTCTAGAAGATATTTCTTTCCTTTTCTTCTTTTTCTAAAAAATTTCTTCTTTTTTTTTCCTTTTTTCTTCTTTCCTTTCTTCTCTTCCTTCCCTTTTCTCTTCTCCCTCTCTCTTCTACATGTTTTTCCTCTTTTCTTTTTTCTAGAAAATCCTCTCTTCTTCTTTCCTTCTTCTCTCTTCCTTCCTTTTCTTCTTTTTCTTCTAGAAAATCCTTTCTTTTCATTTTTTTTCTTTCCTTTCTTCTTTTTTTCCCACGTTTTTTCTCCTTCTTCTTCTAGAAAATTCCTTCTCTCTTCCCTTTCTCTCTTTCAATCTTCTAGAAAATTCCTTCTCTCTTTCCTTTCTTTCTTCTTTCCTTTTCTTCTTCCTTCCTTTCCTTCTTTTTTTTTCTTTCTCCCTCTCTTTTCACGTTTTCTTTCTAGAAAATATTTCATTTTTTTTCTTTTTTCTTCTTTTTTTCTTTTTTCCTTTCCTTCCTCTTTCCTTCCTTTTTTTTCTTTCTCCCTCTCTCTTTCACGTTTTCTTCCTGGAAAACATGAAAGAGATCCTTTTTTTTCTTTTCCTTTTTTTTTATTTCTCTCTCTTTCCTTTTTTCTTTCTCCTATTCTCTTTCCCACGGCCTCTCTTTCCTATAATATATATATATATATATATATATATATATATATATATATATATATATATATATATATATATATATATATATATATATATATATATATATATATATATATATATATATATATATATATATATATATTATATACAATAATATATTATACATTATACACATATAAAAGAAATGCATGCATATGGACTGACATAACTTGGACTGGATTGGTCTGAGCTAGGCCGGGCTAAGTTAGACTAAGCTGGATTAAGCTGGTTTGGACCAAGGTTGACATTTCATAGTCCATTTCTGTCACCCTTCCATATGAAATTTTTCGATAGCATATATTTTAAATTTTTTGCATTCACTTTGTAGAACATTAAAAATGAGGAATAATGGAACTTGAATCACCTCATTTGGAAATAAAATGGCCAACTTATGAATTTTTTAACTTTAAGCAGGCCAATTATCGATAATTTGGCTGACCATTCTACATGGGATCCTTCAAAGACTTCTACCCGAAATCCTTTACATCCACTTTGTAGAGTACTAAAATTGGAACATAATTTAACTGAAATTACCTGATTTGGATATGGGGTGAACAAAACATGAATTTTCAAAGATTAAATGACCATTTCCATGTGTAATTTTGCATTGGACCCTTCGGAGACTTCTACCCAAAATTTTTCACGTCTACTTTGTAGAATATCACAAATGAAGAATAATGGCCTTGGAATCATATGAATCCGAAGTAGAACGACAAAGATATGAAGCTTTGAAGTTCTAACGATAATATCGCATGAAAGCTTGCATGGGGCCTACCGGTGACCTTTGTCTGGGATTTTTCACGTCCACTTTGAAGAGGACTGAAAATAAAGAATATTGGCCTTTGAATCATCTGATTCCGATATCAGATGACCAAGATATGATGTCTTGAAGTTTGAATGATAATGCATCCATCATACGATAATTACGTAAATGCCCTTGCACTTTCAAACTGCGATACCTTCCTTGTTTGACGTCAGAATTTGATGATTAGGATCTCATTTGAAGATAATTTCACGACATATTCATCCAAGTAGTAAATAGCCTATGACCCTACTGTGGGATTCATTAGAAAATTACCAACCTTTGGGTTAAAGGCCGGAAACCTGCCATATTGGTTCACTTATGCTGGGGGTGGCAAAAATGGGGTGCTTACAACAGTCTGGATAGTTATTCTGTAATACAAATAAAAAGAAAAATATAGCATATCATGGCTCTAGAGGAAGAGGTGCCTCTCGGTCTCTATCACGGTCCTTGGCATACACCCTCGTGAGCTAGGCTACCTATGCCTGGGTTGCCTAGAGACTCTCCGCGAGACTCGCCACTGCTGAGCATCTCGAATCTCACGTAGTAGCGCCATCATATCATTTGGTGGTGGGCGCAAAGGGTCAGTTGAGTGAGAAGTCCGAAAAGGGCCAGCTACTGTAGAATGTTGCGGTGATGAAGGAGGGATGGCATCTACATCCATGTACAATGTCATCATCCCCCTCGTCATCGTCACTCTCTAATGCCTCTACTGCTGCCGCCTCCATATCTACTGCCGCCACTAGAGTAAGAGGATGCACCATAGTGTTTCTCTCCTTGTCACTGACCTACACATCTCGCATCCCCATCCTACAGATGGCATCCCAGTCGAGGTCAACTGAAAAGGTGTCCTTACAAATCCTCTCATGTACTAAGTCCACCTGTAGGCAAGCGAGTAGTGTAGTGATCAAGCGCCCATAGGATAGGTTACCCTTCAGACCAAGCATTGTAGCTCTGTACATGGTCTTGATGATGATATAAGGAAGGCAGACCGACTGCTTGGTGCAAATACAGTAAAGGAGATACTGGGTCAGCTGTGAAACCTTCTTATAGTGACCACTCTGGGGAATCAGATTGTGCTAGATGATTTTGCAGCAAACTCGAGGCTTTGAAAGCAGGATGACTGCCTTCATTTGCCAACGATCATCCCGAAAAAGCTGATTACATACCTTTGCACCCATCCTCACTGATAAGAACTGGGGCTCCTTTGGTACGCAGTAGACCAATGGACAGTCATTAAAAATGCCCAGGAGGTCAACCAACTCTTGACAGTTAAACGAGACAGGTTCACCTTTCACCAAGCTAGTGATCCGAAGCTCTCTACCTCTTTCCACGTCCTCTGGATCACCCTCCACCTGTAAATTGCAGTAGAACTAATTTACCAACTCTGGACGGGTGCAACCCTAGTATAAAATCACAGGGAGCCAGTCCATATCACTAAACAACCTCTCCACATCAAATAATGCTAGACTGGCTAAGTTGACACATCGACCCCCTTCTACCTTTTTACGGTGATACCAGGGATACTGTAGCTCCGCTTTAATGGACCTGAAGCGACCAGGGTCATGAACTTAGGGAACCTTGGTATGAACCATGTTACCTGCAAAGAGCATAAACCAACAGGTAACTTATCAGATATAGAGAATTTTAAAAATCAGCATTATAACGGCTTGATTTGACCAAAAGCCTCGTTATCGCTCAAATGTTTGGAGTAGAGTACTTATGTACATCACAAGTCATCATACAACGATCAATCAAATGAGAATTTACCATTAATTAAAATAAATTTGAAGAAATTTTGAAATGGGGAAAAATCCCAAATTTCTAGGTTAAGAGATATATTTTTAATCATTTGACCAAACCGACCGATGAAATCCAAATTTTCTAGAGGGCTTTTGTCCTTTGGGTGCCCAATAGCAAGGTTCACCAATAAAAATTGAATTTTTTTTACTGTCAAATGAAATTTAAATTGGATAAGGATTGACGTCATCTTAGGGATGGATTGGTTGGCCCGGTACTCCATGAATCTATTGTGTGCAGAAAAGAAGTTAACATTTAAAGGCCAGGATGGTGAAGAACTCATCTTTTCAGGGACAAAACTCCCTCGTAAATGAAAACTCATCCTCTCTACACTAAAGGCTAAGAGTTGCTTTGAGAATGGTGGAATTGGATACCTTGTATCTATGGTGGACCTTAACAAAGAGGCACCAAGAATGGAAGATATAGAAGTTATACGAGAATTTCTAGACGTGTTTCCCTGAAGATTTACCTGGTTTGCCACCTGATAGAGCGATAGAGTTTTCTATCAACCTATTGCCAAGGTCGCACCTGTATCCAAAGCATCATACCGCATGGCTCCAACTGAACTGAAGGAATTGAAGGTTCAACTGCAAGAGTTATTAGACAAGGGATTTATCTGACCAAGCATATTGCCTTGGGGAGCACCAGTGTTATTCGTTAAGAAGAAGGACGGTAGTGTCAGATTATGTATAGACTATCAGAAATTAAATAAGCTCACGATCAAGAATCGATATCCCTTACCATGGATCGATGACTTATTTGATCAGCTGCAAGGAGCAAAGGTGTTTTCCAAGATCGATCTTTGGTATAGGTATCATCAGTTAAAGATCAAGGATGATGATATTCCAAAGTCATCATTTAGAACCCAATATGGACATTATGAGTTTCTAGTAATGTCCTTTGGATTAACAAACGCACCAGCATCTTTTATGGAACTTATGAATCGAGTGTTTCACGACATATTAGATACTTCGGTTATCGTTTTCATAGATGACATATTGATATACTCTAAGGACGAGACGACTCATGCGACAGATCTTAAAGCAACCCTATAGTGATTAAAAAAAGAAAAGTTTTATGCCAAATTCAAAAAATATGAATTCTGGTTGAAGGAAGTACAGTTCTTAGGTCATGTAGTATCTTCAGAAGGAATTAAAGTGGATCCCAGTAAGATTGAAGCTATTGTAAAATAGGAAGCACCTAAGAGTGTTACAGAAATCAGAAGTTTCTTGGGTTTAGCTAGGTACTATAGACGATTCGTGGAAGACTACTCCAGAATCATTGTACCTCTCACCAGTTTGACGAAGAAATGAGAAAAATTTGTTTGGACCGACAAGTGTGAAGAGAGTTTCCAAACACTGAAGGCAAGACTGATATTAGCTCCCATCTTGACCATTCTGATACCAAGAGAGCCATTTATCTTATATATCGTCGCTTCTGGGTTAGGGTTGGAATGTGTTCTCATGTAGGGAGAGCAAGTAATCACGTATGCTTTAAGACAACTGAAGGCACACGAGAAAAATTATCCTACACATGACTTAGAGTAAGCGGTGGTAGTACATGCCGTTAAGATATGGAGACATTACCTGTATGAAGAAAAATTCCAAGTAAAATCGGATCATAAGAGTCTCACCTATTTCTTTAATCAAAAGGAATTGAACATGAGGCAGAGAAGATGGCTGGAGTTATTAAAAGATTATGATTGTGATATCTAGTACCATCTAGGGAAAGCTAATGTAGTTACAGATGCACTAAGCTGAAAAGCAATAACAAAGCCTAAGGGAAAAGCAAGTATAAATATTGTCTTATGTATTGCGACAAGAGTATTTGATATTGGCAATGAGCAGTTCGTTGTCGATAAACCAAGCGGTTCAACAAACTTAGGATTGATTCATAAGTTTTCTAATATGTTCGCTACATTGAAGATTGTTCCTGATTTGTTGGACGAAGTAAAAATGGTGATCAAATCAAACCCGTATTTGAGAACAGTACAGGAAGATTTGGAAAAGGGTAGTGTAAGACCTGCACTCCACTAACTTGGTCTAACCGTGTCGTGCAAGGTCTTCGCATCATAGCTGGACCAAGTGGACCGATCGTGTGAAGATGGATCACAAACCAGGTATAAAAATCGACTCAACCCCCAAAACTATATGCATATAGTAGGATAACTAGGTAGGTATGGTCGACCATATGGTAAGAATGAAGATCTCGGATCCAGGATCCCACGGTCGATGATTTTAACCCTACAGTCGATGGGTTTTGTGACCGTAGCCATCGACCATGAGACCCTAGATCAGACTCTGAGTTAGGAACTTTCCTAATTTGAGGAGTAGTTCTTTCCTAATTGAAAGAGGACTCTATATGGAGAGTTTTCCTTTATATAAAGGACGTCCCTCAACCCTTTTTTACTCTTTTAAAACATTAGTAAACCCTAGAAAAAGAGAAGGGAAGAGAAGGAAGAAAAGAAGAAGAACAAAAGGCTAAGGAGAGGTTTTTGCTGGGAAGAGATTGGCTCTCTATCACAGGCAAAGGTATGAACCTAATCTCTAGAGATGTAAACTCTAAGGAATAAGACTTCTATAGAGGTTAGGAGATAACGACCTATTTTGATCTATGTAATTCCTTGAGAAAATCCCAAGGATAACCATGACGGATGAGTTTGATGATTAGGTTGATAAGAAACTACTAATGATGATCGTAGGATGACCTTAGGATAAATCCAATTGAAGAGTAAAGGAATTGACCTAGGAAGAACTCGAATTGTATGTAGTCTGTGACCAGAAATCTCAAGGTTGCAGCTACGGTCGACCATAGCATGACCAGCATGACAAGAGGATCGACCATAGGCATTCGAAAAGAATCCAAAAACCATTTGGTCTCAGCTATCGTCGCACCATATGCAATCGTAGGGTATCAATCGTAGGCAGTAAGGTCGACACAGTATGAGACCATAGGACCAATCAGACACATATCAGTGCTCTAGTTTGATTTTTGACTACTGTAACATGTTACATATGAACCCTAACTTAAATTCATATAACTTTTAGGTTGTTAAATTGGTTGAAAGAGAATTACAAGGTTTAGAAGGAGATCGAATTTGGTAACAGGTGAGGGAACAAGACCTAAACTAATTGGATAATAACAAACTATTTATTTATTTGAGTCCAATGTCATGATTGATTCTATGCTTGCATGTTTGTAATGTGCATCTCACATGTCATCCAATATTTCTGCTATTACTGCTCATGTATATTTATTTCTGTCTATTTATAATATAATGATGATGATGATGCTAGGAATAGGCATGTAATTATGTGTGTGGGGTTAGTGTGCTTGATGCGAGTGGAGCATGAGGGGTAGGACGTGGCATGGTAGTCTTGGCCTGGTCACCAGACTTTAACTCTATCTCTACTCAAGTCTTGTTCACTGACATCGTCGTATCGCCATTACCTTAGTAGAACTATTACGTCGTAGGGCATCAGGGGAGGTGGTCTCGGACCGTGTAGTCTTCGACTCTACTGGGGGGCCTTAGCTCTATCTCTATGGACGTATTAAGGGATACTGGGGTGAGGCCTTGGATACACTGGATGACATTTAGGATTGATTAGTTGCGAGCCCAGTTTGTAAGCCCTTGCCAATAGGGGCTTACGTGTTGGTATGGGTAGGGCATCAGGGGAAGTGTTAGTGGTGTTTGATCCGAACACTTTAGCTCTATGTCTATTCCATGGTGGGTGCATGTGGGACAAAATGGTGTTTAATCCATTGGGCAGATTCACACACTTGTGTATAGAGGTGCAGGGGCCACCAAACCTTTCTTTAGCATATTGCAAACTTAAAAATCAGACCAAAGATATGAATTAAATACATGCATATGTTTGTTGCATTGTTTTGTTTACTCACTGAGCCATGATATGTACTCACCTTTTCGACGTCGAATATTTTAGTTGATGATGCAGGTCCTACTGTTGAAGATTATGTGAATGCACAGATGTACGGATAAGTTGTGGCCATGGATGTAGAAGCTGTAGAAGATACGCATGATCCTTCATCCGAGTGTAACCAGTGTATTTTTTATTAGTTTAGTTATATTTGATTAGTGGAACATATAATGGGTTAATTACTTTTATGTCTTGAGTTTGGAGATAATTGGATTAATTATTTATCGTGGTAAGATGCTCAGTTCTTTATTTATAAAGACTTTTTCTTATTTGTTTATTATCTCTGATTATTACTGTTGAATGTGTGTGTGATTGATATGGTGGGTACTACCTAACGAAGATCCTGGTTGAACCTTTGGTTTATTGAAGGTTCATCACACCATTCTGGTTAGTTCAAAATTGGGGTGTGATAACTTTGTATCAGAGCTCTCCCAGGTTCTACCCATTGACCTAACTACTTCCACATGAGTCATGAACTGAGTTAGGATAAAATTAAAAATTGTAATAAGAACACACATAAGCACCTGTGTTGTTTAAGATATTAACAAAGGGAATAATGCACCTATGTAAAGGAGAAAACAATATATATATATATATATATATATATATATATATATATATATATATATATATATATATATATATATATATATATATATATATATATATGCCGAATAAAAATAAGAGAAATGTACATCCGAATCAGAGTACGGTCCACAATCTGGACAGTTCTCTGTAGTATAAAAGGAAAAAAGAAATAAATGGTATCATGGAGCTGGGGGTGCTGGAGGAGGAGGTGCCTCATGGTCTTTATCATAGTCCTCAGCATATACTCTCGCAAGCCAGGCTACCTGAGTCTGAGTCGCTCAGAGACTAGCCACCAGATCTACTACCTGCTGGTCTGTAGCACGCTGAGCCTCATGAATCTCACGTAGTAGTGCCATCATGTCATCTGATGGTGGATGTGAAGGCTAGCTGAGTGAGAAGTCCGAAAAGGAACGGCTCCAATAGAATGATGTGGTGATGGAGGAGGTATGGTATCCACATTCATGTACATCCTATCATCATCATCTTCATCATCACTTTCATGTGCCTCTACTGCTCCCGCCTCCGCATCTGCTACCGCTACCCGAGTAAGAGGACATCTCATGGCATTCCTCTCGTCATCACTGACCTGTATCTCTCTCATGCCCATTTTACTGATGGCCTCCCAATCAAGGTCAGCTGAGAAGGTGTCCTCAAAAATCCTCTCATCCTCTAGGTTCACCTGTAGACGCCCGAGTAAGGTAGAGATTAGCCGTCCATAGGGCAAGTTACCTCTCGAGTCAGGCAATGTAGCTCAGTGCATAGTCCAGAGGATGATGTACGGGAGATAGACAGGCTACCTAGTACAGATACAGTACAACAGGTACTGAGTCAGTTGTGAGACCATCTCGTAGTGTCCACCCTGAGGGATCAGATTATGTTGGATAATCTTACAGTAGACCTGTGGCTTTGGACACAGGTTAACTGCCTTCATTTTCCCGTGGTCGTCCAGAAGAATCTGATTTCTATCTCTGCACGCACCTGTGTAGATAAGAACTGGGGCTCCCTTGGTGCATAGTAAACCAACTGTCCATCGTTGGAAATGCCCAGGAGATCAGCCAACTCCTGACAGTTGAAAGAGATAGGAACCCCTTTCACCCAACTGGTGATCCGAAACTCTCTACCCCTATCCACATCCTCTAGGTCACCTTCCACTTGAAGGTGACAGTAGAACTGCTTCACTAAATCTGGACGAGTACAAGCCTAGTACAGGATCACTGGAAGCCAACCTATATCACCAAATGCCCTCTCCACATTAAACAGGGCTAAGTGGGCTAAGTTCATACATCGACCCCCTTCCACTTTCTTTCGATCAAACCATGGATATTGTACCTCAACTTCGATCGACCGGAAGCGACGCGGGTCATGGACTCGAGGAACCTTGGTGCAAACCATGATAACTGCAAGAGAAGAAAATAAGGAAAACAAGTTAGAAAATTTAAAATTTAGGCAGCACAACGACATAAAATAGGAAAAAGCCTCACTTTTCACCCAAACATTTGGGCAGGAGGACTTACATAGGTTCCAAATCATCCTACAAGGCTCATACAATGGAAAATTTTAACTAAGTAGATTTGAATTTGAATAAATTTTTGACATTTGGGAAAAACCCCAAATTTTAGGTCAAAACTAGGAATTTTCAAATTTCTACCAATCCAACTGATGAAACTCAAATTTTCTTGAAGGCTTTTATCCGTTGGGCAGCCAATAACAATAGCCCCCAATAAAAATCAAATTTTTATGGTCAAAAAGATATTAATTTGACGAAAACCCTATAAAGAGTGAAAACCTAGGTATGAAAGCTTAAAAAGGAAAAAGAGTAGAGAACATACCTTCAGGAATGGTAGGAAGATTGTTGATCGATGGAAAAATCATCAAGTTCATATGGTTGATACTGTAGCAACTCAGTGGGGGTGAGCTGAGTTGAGACCGTAGGAAGAAGAAAGGGAAATGAGAGGGAAAATCTCGAAAAATAGGTTTTAAAATTGATTTTGAACCTTACGGTCGCACAATTCGACCAAAATGATCGACCGTGTCATCGATCGTATGATCGACCATAGGGTCTTGGGAAGTTGCCATGGATTTGGTGGTCGAACCTATGGTCACACAACATTCGACCGTAGGCCATCGACTGTATGACTAAGTACTGTCTGCCTTTGGATTTTGTTAGAACTTTTGCCTGTTGCTTTTGTTTCTTCTCTCGCTTTCCATTGTGAGACTAACATAATACTATCATTCTATTTTGTCTCACATGTACAGCCTTTTCAAGTACCATTTATCCAGGAATTTAAATGGCTGGGCGAAGAGTTAGCCAAAGAAGATAGAATGCAAACCCACCTCCACCACCTATGGAGACCAATGACAACGAAGGTCAGCAAGGACAAGAAGGAAATGTTGGGAATCAAAGTACTATGCCTCAGGATGTTCACCCACAAGCCAACCCAATCAACTTACCCACACCACCTACGGATTTGACTACTGTGGCGATGGATTTGGCACAATAAGTGCAATAGATACAGCAAATGCAAGCCAACATACAAGTTGCTATGGAAATTGCTTCTCCAGTTGCAAACGCAACACCTCTACCTGTAGGGTAAGCTAGTACCGTACCTGGTGGTAGCAACACGGTACCCCAAGCACCTCAAACGCCAGTGTTACAAGCTCAAATGAAGAATACTGAGGCACCGCAAGGCAGACATAACCAGGGTAACTATCAGTACCAACCGCCTACGTATGGAGCATACGCTCAGTATCAACTTGATCACTCTAGATTGATCGAACATTTTCTGAAGATGAAGCCTAAGGAATTCAATGGCAAGCCGTCGGATCCTCTGTGGCCAGCTCACTGGATCAACGAGATGGAAAGAAATTTTATGATAATGACTGTAAATGAAGAGGAGAAGGTGTTATGTGCCACTTTTATGCTGAAAGGTGATGCACAACATTGGTGGAAATCTACTCGAAGTTATCTATTGCAACGCACACCCAACTGACTTGGGCTATTTACAAAGAATCTTTCTTCGAGAAGTATTTTCCCAGGAGTTTTAGAGATCAGATGAAGAAAGAATTTCTGAGTCTATATCAAGGACAAATGTCTATAGATGTTTATCAGCAACATTATGAAGAGTTATTTTTCTTTGCTCCCTCTAGCGTGCAGGAAGAAAATATAAAAATCCAAAGGTTCATCATGGGACTTAGGGGAAGCATTCATGAGCATGTATTGGGACTAGAAAAGAAAATTTATAATAAAGCGGTTCAAATTGGTCGAGCTTTGGAGTCAAGCCAAAGGGAGAGTTATTTTGCTCAAAATAGAGGTATAAAGAGGCCAAATGCGAATACGTTCAACAGGAGGGAACTCAAGAACATTCAAACCCTTCCGTACTCAAGGCCTCAAAGCTACATCTAAGACTACTCCAACAACTCAATCGCAACTGAAACAGGATAATGCTGGAGTCAAATGCTTTAATTGCAATCAAATAGGACATTATTCAAGAGAGTGTCCAAAGCCAAGGAAGCAGCTACAGCAAGGAAAAATTTATGCAATTACTTCTGAAGATGCTGTCGCATCACCTGATGTGGTCACATGTATGATTCAACCTTCTTGCTTTGTACTACCTTGTGTGAGCATATAGACTAAATTAAACCAAATCACAGGTATCGTACCTATTAATGGCATACCCGCCAGAGTATTCTTTAACTCTGGGGTTACTCATTCTTTTATATCTATGTCATTTGGAAAGAAGTTAAGTATACCCCTCAGTTCTTTAGATTTCAAATTACTTGTACGATCACCTATGGGATTAGAAGTAGAACTAGACCAAGGTTATGGACCATGTCCAGTTATTATCGGTGAGAAGACTATGGATGCAACCTTAATCCGACTTGAGATGGCAGACTTTGACATCATCCTAGGGATGGACTGGTTATCCCAGCATTCTGCGAGTTTGATTTGTGCTGAGAAGAATATATCATTTAAAGACACGGAAGGCGCAGAGTTCAGTTTTATGGGAACCAAACTTCTCCGTAAAAGAAAACTCATTCTTTCGGCATTAAAAGCTAGAAGATGCCTCGAGAAAGGAGTAGTTGGGTACCTAGTGTCTGTGGTTTACCTCACCAAGGAAGCACCACAAATGGAGGATATTGAAGTTGTACGTGAATTTTTGAATGTATTTCCTGAGAAATTACCAGGATTGCCACATGATCGAGCAATAGAGTTCATTATAGACCTTATACCCTGAGCCGAAGTGGAGTAACTTCCTATCCTCCCCTATCTACCGAGCTGCTCTACAACCAGTCTCTCTTGGTGGTCGAGTTGATCTACGAGCACCCTCCACCAGTATCTAAGGCACCCTATCTAATGGCTCCTACTGAACTGAAGGAACTGAAGGTACAATTACAAGAACTACTAGACAAGGATTATATTAGACCCAGTATATTACCATGGGAAGCATCGGTATTGTTTTTGAAAAAGAAGGACGATAGCGTTCGAATTTGTATAAGTTATCGAGAATTGAACAAGCTCACGATCAAGAACAGGTATCCGTTGCCTCGGATCGATGGCTTATTCGACCAGTTGAAAGGTGCCAAAGTGTTCTCCAAAATTGATCTTCGATCGAAATACCATTGAAGATTAAGGAAGGTGATTTTCTGAAGATAACCTTCAGAACCAGATATGGACATTATGAATTTTTAGTTGTCTTTTGGATTGACTAACACACCTGTAACTTTTATGAAACTTATAAATCGGGTATTCCATGACATGTTGGATATGTCAGTCATTATATTCATTGATGACATACTAGTTTACTCCAAGGATAAAGAAACTCATATCACAAATCTAAGAGCCGCTCTGCAGCGATTAAGAAAAGAGAAGCTTTACAGTAAATTTACAATGTGTGAATTCTGGCTAAATGAAGTCGCTTTCTTAGGCCATGTTGTATCTGCTAAAGGAATCAAAGTATATCCTAGCAATATTATAGCCATTGTAAAATGGGAAGCACCTAAGAATGTTACCGAAATCAGAAGTTTCTTAGGTTTAGTTAGTTATTATCGACGATTCGTGGAAGATTACTCTTGAATCACAGTACCACTCACCAATCTGACTAAGAAAGGAGAAAAATTTGTTTGGACCGATAAATGTGAAGAGTGTTTCCAAACATTGAAGACAAGATTAATATCAGCTCCCATCTTGACTATTCTGATTTCAGGAGAACCATTTATCTTGTACACCGATGCATTTGGATTAGGTTTGGGATGTGTACTCACGCAAGGAGAGCAAGTAATTACGTATGCTTTCAGACAATTAAAGACACATGAGAAAAAATATCCAACTCATGACTTGGAACTAGCAGCAGTAGTACATGCTGTTAAGATATGGAGACATTATTTGTATGGAGAGAAATTTCAAATTAAATCAGATCATAGAGTCACTCATATTTTCAACCAGAAGGAGTTGAACATAAGACAGAGGAGATGACTGGAATTGCTAAAGGATTACGCTTGTGATATCCAGTATCATCTAGGAAAGGCTAATGTAGTGGCTGATGCACTAAGCAGAAAAGCAATGACAAAGTCATAGGGAGAAGCTAGCACAAATGTTGCAATGTGTGACACAGGAAAAGTATTCAATTGTGGCAATGAACAGTTCGTGATCGATAAACCAGGTGATTCAATCGACCTAGAGTTTATTCATCGATTCTTAAACATGTTTGCTACATTAAAGATTGTACCTGATCTGATAGACGAAGTAAAGGAAGCTATTCAATCAGACCCCAATCTGAGAATAGTGAAAGAAGACCTTGAAAAAGATAGGACTACTCCTGACTTCACTTTAGACCTTGAAAGGGTACTACAATACAAAGGGAGAGTATGTGTCCCTAAAAGTGAAGACTCAGATATTAGACACAGACTAATGAAGGAAGCCCACACCATCGCTTATTCGGTACATCCGGGAGTACAAAGAAAGCTGGTGGAGGGGAATGAAAGTAGATGTAGCTAAGTTTATGTCACAATGCATGAATTGTCAGCGGATAAAGGCTGAAAGGCAAAGGCCTGCAGGCTTGTTGCCACTACCAGAACCAGCATGGAAATGGGACTGTATCACTATGGACTTCGTCACGGGATTACCTTTGACTTCCAGAGTAGTTAACGTAGTCTGGGTGATCGTAGATCATTTGACTAAGACAGCTCGTTTCATAGCTATACGATCTCAGTATATACTAGAGAGGTTAGCTAAGCTCTATGTGAATAATATTGTCAGATTACATGATGTACCTAAAAGCATTGTGTCCGACAGAGACCCACGCTTTACCTCAAAGTTTTGGGAAGGATTACAGAAGGCTATAGGTACAACATTGAAGTTTAGTACAGCATTCCATCCTTAGACAGACGGACAGTAGGAGCGCACTATTCAAATTTTAGAAGACATGCTCCGAGCTTGTGCAATTGATTTTAAGGGATCATGGGATGAGAAGTTACCATTGGTCGAGTTCGCTTATAACAATAGCTATCAAGCTACAATACAGATGTCACCCTATGAAGCACTATATGGTAGAAAGTGTCGAACTCCTTTGTTTTGGATTGAAGTTGGAGAGCATAGTGTTGTTGGACCAGAGTTTGTTGAAGAGACATGTTGAGTAGTCGACATCATCAAGGAAAGAGTCTGAACAGCTTAGAACCATCAGAATCAATATGCAATCAAACGACGAAGAGATCTTGAATTTACCATAGGTGATAAAGTATTTCTAAAAATATCTTCTATGCGTAGTTTAAAAAGGTTTGGATAAAAGGGAAAGATGTGTCCCAAATATATTGGACCTTATGAAGTTCTAGCTAGATGTAGAAAGGTAGCATATCAGTTAGCAATACCACCATCAATGTCTAGTATACATGATGTATTCCATGTCTCACAACTGAAGAAGTATGTCAGAGATCCAACACACGTGTTAACAAAAGATACACCGGATTTAACTGAAGACTTGACGTTTGAAGTAGTACCTTTTGAATTCACTAGCTGGAAGGTTCAACGTCTTCGCAACCGTGACATTTACTATGTTAAAGTTACTTGGAGAAGCCAAAATGTGAAAGAAATTACATGGGAAGAAGAAAATGCTAAGCAAAAGCAATATCCTTACCTGTTCGATTCGAAAGGTATGTGAAAATTTCGAGGAAGAAATTTATATAAGGGGGGAGAGTTGTAAGACCCGGACCCCACTAACTTGATCTAACCGTATCTTGTTAGGTCTTCCCATCATAGCTGGACCAAGTAGACCGATCATGTGAAGATGGATCATAAACCAGGTATAAAAATCGACTCAACACCCAAAACTGTATGTATATGGTTGGATACCAGGGTAGGTATGGTCGATCATATGGTAAGAATGAAGATCTCATATCGAGGACCCCACGGTCGATGATTTTGACCCTACGATCGACAGGTTCTGCGACCGTAGCCATCGACCATGAGACCCCAGATCAGACTCCGAGTTAGGAACTTTCCTAATTTGAGGAGTAGTTCTTTCCTAATTGAAAGAGGACTCTATATGGAGAGTTTTCCTTTATATAAAGGACGTCCCTCAACCCTTTTTTACTCTTTTAGAACATTAGTAAACCCTAGAAAAAGAAAAGAGAAGAGAAGGAAGAGAAGGAGAAGAACAAAAGGCTAAGGAGAGGTTTTTGCTGGGAAGAGATTGACTCTCTATCACAGGCAAAGGTATGAACCTAATCTCTAGAGATGTAAACTCTAAGGAATAAGACTTCTATAGAGGTTAGGAGATAACAACCTATTTTGATCTATGTGATTCCTTGAGAAAATCCCAAGGATAACCATGACGGATGAGTTTGATGATTAGGTTGATAAGAAACTACTAATGATGGCCGTAGGATGACCTTAGGATAAATCCAATTGAAGAGTAGAGGAATTGACCTAGGAAGAACTCGAATTGTATGTAGTCTATGACCAGAAATCTCAAGGTTGCAGCTACGGTCGACCATAGCATGACCAGCATGACAAGAGGATCGACCATAGGCATTCGAAAAGAATCCAAAAACCATTTGGTCTCAGCTACCGTCGCACCATATGCAATCGTAGAGTATCAATCGTAGGCAGTAAGGTCGACACAGTATGAGACCATAGGACCAATCAGACACATATCAGTGCTCTAGTTCGATTTTTGACTACTGTAACATGTTACATATGAACCCTAACTTAAATTCATATAACTTTTAGGTTGTTAAATTGGTTGAAAGAGAATTGCAAGGTTTAGAAGGAGATCGAATTTGGTAACAGGTGAGGGAACAAGACCTAAACTATTGGATAATAACAAACTATTTATTTATTTGAGTCCAATGTCATGATTGATTCTATGCTTACATGTTTGTAGTGTGCATCTCACATGTCATCAATATTCCTGCTATTACTGCTCATGCATATTTATTTCATCTATTTATAATATAATGATGATGATGATGCTAGGAATAGACATATAATTATGTGTGTGTGGTTAGTGTGCTTGATGCGAGTAGAGTATCAGGGGTAGGACGTGGCATGGTAGTCTTGACCTGGTCACCAGACTTTAACTCTATCTCTACTCAAGTCTTGTTCACTGACATCGTCGCATC
This sequence comes from Protea cynaroides, assembly GCA_028583415.1. NCBI lineage: Eukaryota > Viridiplantae > Streptophyta > Magnoliopsida > Proteales > Proteaceae > Protea > Protea cynaroides. The sequence goes on from CM053265.1 coordinate 13,444,772, forward strand.
GCCATTACCTTAGCAGAACTATTACGTCGTAGGGCATCAGGGGAGGTGGTCCCAGACCGTGTAGTCTTCGACTCTACCAGGGGGCCTTAGCTTTATCTCTATGGACGTACTGAGGGATACTGGGGTGAGGCCTTGGATACACTGGATGACATTTAGGATTAATTAGTTGCAAGCCTAGTTTGCAAGCCCTCGCCAATAGAGACTTACGTGTTGGGATGGGTAGGGCATCAGGGGAAGTGTTGACGGTGTTTGATCCAGACACTTTAGCTTTATGTCTATTCCATGGTGGGTGCATGTGGGACGAAATTGGTATTTGATCCATTGGACGGATTCACACAGTTGTGTATAGAGGTGCATGGACCACCAAACCTTTCTTTAGCATATTGCAAACTTAAAAATCAGACCAAAAATATGAATTGAATGCATGCATATGTTTGTTGCATTATTTTGTTTGCTCACTGAGCCATGATGTGTGTTCACCCTTTCGACGTCGAATATTTTAGTTGATGTTGCAGGTCCTACTATTAAAGATTATGTGAATGCGCAGATGTACGGACACGTTGCGGCCATGGATGTAGAAGCTGTAGAAGATACGCATGGTCCTTCATGCAAGTGTAACCAGTGTGTTTTTTATTAGTTTAGTTATATTTGATTATTGGAACATGTAATGGGTTAATTACTTTTATATCTTGAGTTTTGGAGATAATTGGATTATTTATTTATCGTGGTTAGATGCTCAGTTCTTTATTTATAATGACTTCTGCTTATTTGTTTATTATCTCTGATTATTACCGTGGAATGTGTGTGTGATTGATATGGTGGGTACCACCTAACAGAGATCCTGGTTGAATCTTTGGTTTATTGAAGGTTCAGCATACCATTCTAGTTAGTTCAAAATTGGGGTGTGCCAGGTAAGACCATTCCTAATTTTACTTTGGATTCCGAAAGGACATTAAGGTATAAGGGAAGAGTGTGCATACCTGAAAGTAAAAATTTAGATGTCAGAAATAAATTAATGAGAAAAGCCCACTCCTCATCCTATTCAATACACCTTAGAAGTACGAAGATGTACCATGAATTAAAAAACTATATTGATGGAGAGGAATGAAAGTGAATGTAGCTCGATATGTGTCCCAATGCCTAAATTGTCAATAAGTAAAGGAAAAAAGGCAAAGACCAGCAGACTTATTACAACCGCTACCAAAACCAGCCTGGAAATGGCACTGTATTACTATGGAATTCGTTACTGGGTTACCATTGACTCCCAGAATGGTAGATGCAGTCTGGGTAATTGTGGATCAACTTACCAAAATAGCTCGCGTCAAATTAGCCAATGCATCTTTACCCTAGCCTGATGAGCTTCACAGATCCCATCATGAACTTCGGACATGACTCTCATGGCTTCTTCGATGCCCACACATCGCATCAAAAATTCATCACCAATCCCTTTTCTATGAAAGAGTCAGGATTTGACTTGCTAGTCCAAATCTTGTACATAATCTCTCTCTCACTTGAGTGGAATTTCCATTTCTTCCTGAATATTAAAAAAGTTATTTTTTTTCTGAAAGTCTCTTTGCTTCATTCCTAGCAAGCACCATTCCCAAGTCTTCTTTCATTTTGCTACCTGTTTACTAGGGATAGTTTGCAAGTCGCCTATGGAGTAAGAAAGGGCTCGGGGCTTCGCAATCCAGAACTTCTCTTTCTTAGTTCCTTCCTTGGAGTTAGCAGCACAAGGGACATAACTAAGGGATCCTTTCTTGACAACTTCTGTGAAAGATAGCACCGGAGCTCTCTTCTCCAATATAGGAGACAAGACAGATGAAATCCCTCTTTTCTCTATGAAAGTACTTTTTCCAAGACTTTTTTCTCTCCTTTGGACCCCCGCTCCACCATGCTTCTCTCTATTTTTTCTTGTCTCAGGGGGCCTCATTCAATCTCGTATTGCGGAAAATCAAAGAATTTGAGGCTTCAGAAAAGGTGCTCGCATAGGCATGGTCTTCCAGTCTACTCTTTGGAAAAGAGTCAAAGAACCTGCAATTCTGAGGGAAGGAACCTACTCGATTGACAAGCATAGCTTTGATAGCTGCTTTATTCGCCTATGATCCATGAATTGTTTAAAAAATAGGAAGCGAGCCATAAGCAGTGAAAGGCTCCCTCCCATCCCTTTCTTTTTTTCTCCCCCCAACTTTATTCACTTCGCTATAAACAGAGACTTTCCAATAGCCAACAGGTCAAAGCCTTTTTTAGGGGTCCAAGGGTGCCCCCCTACTACCCAATTCCTATCTCCGGAACTACAGAGATAGGTGACTTTCTGCGATGGCCCTCCACCTCGTTGGGAAAAGTGAAAGGAAATAACAAGCCCTAAACTAAATACCAACTAGCAGCTTATCAACCACCGAACACAGACTCATGTTGGCGATGCCACGATCAAGTAAGAGGATGATCCATTCACCTCAAAAGAAAAATATAGCCTCTCAAGTAAGCCAAACAATTAACATTAAAGAAAAGGACCACCCACCCAGCAAAGAGCGAGGGGCTTCGTTAGAAGCCAAGTACTTCACAAAAAGAGTGGAAGACAAAAGACACTTATACAACATTAGAGGAGATTTTTTGTACTATATAAGTAGCTCTCCAGTCGATTCTACTTCATGTCTAACTAGATAAGTCACAAGGCCTGTCTCCTTCTTCAGGCCTAGGTCATCTAGTCGGGGTCGACCACAATTTCAAAAGTAAGAAAGAGATAGAATTTCACTAATTGGAAGGAAAAGGAGGGCTTCGATCCATTGTGATTCGGTTCCTTGGTGTGGAGAGATCTCTGCCATAAAAGAGAGAGCTCGTAGGCCTTATTCTACAGATCAAAGAGCTACGTAATTCCCCATTCATATGAAGTAGTATAGTATAGTATAGAACAGAGGCAATCTGGGCCGACTACTACAACTACATGCGCATCTAGTGCAGTGGCTTGGAAGCAAGCTACCTTGACCATCTTCCGAAGTTAAAAAGAATCAAAAGATAAAAAGAGAGCGGACTACTCTACATTCAGCCACGTCACAGTGACCCCCCGAAGCGATACAGATGGGATGAAATCCAGTAGCCAATTGTTGGCTCTGAATAACCAGCCCAGCAATAAGCTCAATTCTTCCATAACATAACGGGGCAGGGTTACGCGCGAGCCGAGTGACTCTTGTGCACAAGAGTACTTCACGCCACAACCATCTCTTTTTTTATAGGTTCTACGAACCAATGCCTGCTGCTTCATCTAGGAGAAAAGAATCATAGATATGCCGGTCATTAGAAGGAAGAACCATCATAAAGATTCCTTGTGTATCATTTGTAGCAAAACTATGAACGGGAGCTAGCAATCCAGACTGTATTGAAGAGGTTCCTAAGGCACAGCATGGAAGAGTCACAATATTAAGAAGCGAGGTCCAAGAATTCAGAAGGGGTAGAATTATTGAATGAATACGAGTTGTGGCTAATACCCGAGGCATAAAAGAAGCATTTTCTACGGGATCCCAAAACCACCAGCCACCCCGACCTAATTCATGATGAGCCCACCAACTTCCTGGCGAGATGCCTACGGTTAAAAACCATCGACATGTCAAGATCCAAATTCAAATTGGTTCCTGGTCCTGGTCAGAGACCACTGTGTTCGCGCCGGCGGTCCAACAAAGAGGCGAAGTAGTGGTATCTTTCTTTACATTACTAACGACACGCTTCACTTGCTCCCTCCCCGTGTCCATTAGCGCTCCTGTCCAAAGCGAAGAGAAGGTGAAAAAGCGCCGCCGAAGTAGCATGAGCAGGCTTCTATTGCTACGCAACAATAGAGCAGGATAGCATTTTGCGCCCACATGTTTGAATTTGACGGTAAAGAGCTCGCTTGTTATACGGGATATGACGCATCCAGTAGAGCGAAGTAGCGTTCCATTCTTTTCGGTGGCATCCTTCCGCATTGGCGGCTAGTGGAGTGCCACAATCCCGTTCATCAATTTTGATCTACATAAGCCAATGCCCATAGCACTGGCGACGTCTCCGGCATAAATGCGAGGAGGATGTATAGCTGATATAGGATCTTGAGGAACAGGATTTGATTCTGCAAACAGTTCGGTACGAACGAAGAAATTTCGAGCAAAAGGATCGAAACTCGCTGATAGGAAAGGAGAGAAAAACAGCAATGCCAAGAGCTCCGTCAATCCGATGTTCATCGATAGACAAAGCTCTCTCTTTTTTCATCTCGTGCCAGATGCAACAAAAGATGAGTCCTTTTTCCTTCTCGCGAACCGCGGGAGCGCCTAGCGCCCAGAGGGCAGTTTGACTGCATTTTTCTTCTAGGGTAAAGCGGCACATAAAAAAGGGCTGGCCAGTCAAAAGTCCGGTCATTCGCGAACGAAGTTCAGAATCAACAAGGGTTCGTAGAACGAAGGGAGTGTACAACTTGGGCGCAGCCCCACTTTTTTGTTCGTAACGAGGGAGAGATAGAATGGAGTTCTTCACGAAGTTCGAGACAAAGGAACAAAAAAGAGTTTCTCTATGGCCTCCTCGTTTTGAGACATTATGGCTTTGGGGTCGACCCCGGTAACGAAGAAGGAATCCATAAAAACTTGGGACCCGACACCATGATAAAATACTACCCTCATGATTAGACCATGTCCCTGAGATTCGATAAAAGAAAGGTGCATTAGCGGTTAATACGTTGTAATTGGATAAGTTATTAGGAATATGACGGAACGAAAGACCAAGGAAAAGGAAGAAGAATGCACCAAAATGCAGGTGCTGCACCAAACGCTAGTGGTTGTTTCTTGTTGTAAGTGAATGCAACGAAAAAACCTGGAAATAACAAATAATGAGACAATTCATTTATTGACATTTTTTGCTCATTTAAAAATTTCTGCTTTGTTATTCCCATCATCCGGTAACCACAGGATGATCCACAAGAAAGGTGGCAGGATTCGAACCTATGGCCGGCCCGCCCCTGCCCTGCTGGGTTGGGTGGCCGGTTTAGCACCCCTCGTCGCCTCTGTACCCGAAACAGATGCGCTGCGCTACCCAGCGCGTAACCTTGTCTCCCCTACCCTAGCTGAAAAACTACAGCGCGCGCGTTAGCGCAACGGTGCTCTACGATCAGCTCGACCACCGGGAGAGAGTGCTCGTAGATCAGCTTACTCAAATAGGGGCGAAAGGACTTGCTTGTTGCCGGAGTTTGCTTATTCGCCAATCCGGCTACAACTATAGGTATGCGGGAGGAGCTTACTTACTGTCCTTCCTAACCTTCCGAGAGCCTTCGGCATTTCAACTGGGCTTGAAAGCTTGACTTCTTAGCTAGTAGCCCGAACACTTAGTAGCTTACTTTCAGATCATGTAGCAACGAGCTGCTTATATGTTCATATCGTCACTCCGACTTGGTGCAAAGTCAGGCTGATTTTAAATCAGTGCACACGAGACTTGCTCTTTCTTGGCTTTTCTGGTTGGCTTTCTAGCTGGACTGGTAGCTTGGAGCGAGGAGAACATACGGGAACAAGAGAGAGACTGGCTTGACTAGTGAGCGAGAAATGAAAGACTAGCTGACAGACCCACGTCACTAGACTGACAAGGTGATCGTGTAGCTACGAGCTGCTGTCGCTCACGGAGACTTGCTCTTGTACACTCAGAAAGGAAGGCGAGACTGCCGGCACTTACGCAGATCCATCCAAGCACTCGAAAGGACCAAGCAACTCCATAAGCACGCTAGCGCGCCAGAACTTACTAAAGAAGCAACGGCGAGAGCGGTCTAGTCTGTGGCTGAGTGAGACCAGACAACTAGGCGCGCCCTCTAGCTCCCTATTACCGTACCGTGACATCGACCTGAAGCGTCACGGGAGACCGGGCTTTGATCTGCTATCCCTATACCGTTCTTTGTTCTCCGCTTGTTTGCTCTCCTTTTTTCTCATTCCTGAATCAGGAGTCCATGAATCTGAGCAAAGCGATCAGTCGCTCCATAATGAAGATTCAGGGAATCAGGGTCGTTAGAGAAGAGCTATCTGCACACATGAAGGAAGGGGGCTCACCGAAGATGGACAGGAAGCCTTGGTTGACGACCTTATTAGAGGCTAGGTACAATAGCAGAAGGGAAATCAGACTCAAGCCCGCATAGATAGGAAGATGTGCTTGACGATGGAATGGAAGGAGAGACCCCATCATACCTTTTTTATTGAGCTATTGAGGGCTCCAAGTGGGTAGAAAAGGAGAAGGCTTCCGTCACAGGTGACAAAGAAGGCTTCCTCCTGAGAACTGGCTTTCGAATCGCGTAAGCAGGGTACCCTAGGAAAGAAGACGAAGGATACAGGTGCTCGGCAGCAAGCAATAGCTGCCGCAGTCGCAGTAGCAAGACAAGAATGAGAAGGGAAGCCCCTTTTTGATGCATACATACAAGAAAATAGCAATTGGATAGCGATCACCCAGTCGGGTAAGCGTCGGAGAGGAATGAATAGACAGCAAAGGAATGGTTTTCTAGTGGTCTCGCTGAAGCAAGGGTGGTCGTAGATCAGGGAAAGCAAGCCAAGAGTAGGGGTTTGCATCGGCCTTAAGGAATTGTAAAAGCGGTAGTTGGAGTGGTGATCGGGTCAATTAGAACAGGCCGAGTCCTAAACGGCCTCCTCCTGTTGGATAGAGTAAACGAAAGTCAGCTTGACTAACCCTCGCTTGACCCGCTGACCTATGATCGGTGAATTTCAAAAAATTTTATCCCGTTTGATGAAACCGTAAATCATCATCTTGTTCTGACTGTCCCTCTTACGGGGAACTCTTTTCAGGCAGACCGAGAGGAGAGAGAGAGAGGCACCAACGGTGAAGAATCATTCAACGCGTAGTGAACTGCCAAATAGATCAGCACAGCTAGGGAAGCTGTTGAAACCCGATCATTTGAAGCAGCCCCTATTAGAGTAAAGGGCAGACCGAGGGCCTGGTTTGTGCCTATGATGCCATCGTCAAAGAATACTCGAATGGGCGAAACCTATCTAAGCACTGCTGGAATGGGATCTAATGTCAGGTATCCAAGGAGTCAAGGGAATGGTAGGTATGGGATTGCTTCTGTATCTAATGGAATGGAAGGCGCTTAGGGAATTTTCAATTTCCTAATGCTAATGGAAGGCTGGGGTAGGGTTAAACCACCCCTCGAGCAAATATGGGCCGTTTTGTTTTTTTTTTTTTTTTAAAGAAAAAACATTTTTATAAGGGGGGGGGGGGGGGGGGGGGGGGTTTTTTTTTTTTTGGGGGGTGGGTGGTTTTTTTTGTTGTGTTTTTTTTTTTGTTTTTTTTTTTTTGGGGTTTTTATACAAAAACCCTTATAAACTATTTATTTAATATGAATGGTTTTGTTGTTATTATTTATTAGGTAGAAGTAGGGATTTGGTTTAGTTTTGTTTTGGGGGGGGGGGGGGGTGGGTGGTTGTGTTTTGTATTTAATTTAAAAGCAAAACCGGAAAGGAAAAACCAAATCCCCCTCTTGAGTCCCTTGTTGTTACTTAGGTGGTTCCTGGTTAAGAGAAAAAATAAGGTATAAATTATGGAATAGATTAATTTAATATTTATAACCTTTTTTACATACCTTTTCCCTTTTTTACCCTTATATAATCTTTTTGTTTATTTGTTTGTTTTTTTTTGGTTGTTTTTTGTTTTTTGTTTTTGGGTATTTTGTGTTTAATTATTTTATAAGGGGGTTCTTCTTGATATATTTTTTTTTGTTTTTGGGTTTTTTGTGAAATGTTGGGGGGGTGGTTAAAAACCCGGGGGAATACTCCATTCCACACTCAGACCGATGGACAGTCGGAGCACACCATTTCAGATTTTAAAAGACATGCTCCGTGCTTGTGTAATTGATTTCAAAGGATCATGGAATGAGAAGTTACCATTAATCGAGTTCGCTTATAACAACAACTATCAAGCTACTATACAGATTTCACCCTATGAGGCGTTGTATGGTAGAAAGTGTCGAACTCCTTTGTTTTGGAATGAAATTGGAGAGCAAAGAATTATAGGACCTGAGTTTGTTAAAGAAACATGTAAAGTAGTCGACATAATCAAGGAAAGGGTTAGAACAGCTTAGAATCATCAAAAATAGTATGCGGATAACCGACGCCAAGACCTTGAGTTTACTATGGGAGACAAGGTATTCCTGAAAATATCACCTATGCACGGTTTAAAACGGTTTGGATAGAAAGGGAAGCTATGTTCGAGGTACGTTGGGCCCTATGAGATTCTGGCTAGACGTAAGAAGGTGGCGTATCAGTTGGCACTACCCCCATCTATGTCGAGTGTGCATGACGTATTTCATATCTCGTTGCTGAAAAAGTACATCCGAGATCCAACAAACATCCTAACAGCAGATCCACCGGGTCTGACTGAAGATTTGATGTTCGAAGTAATACCCTTTGAAATCACTAATCAGAAGGTTCAACATCTTCGCAATTGTGATATCTATTATGTTAAGGTTACTTGGAGAAGCCAAGATGTGGAAGAAATTACATGGGAAGAATGCTATGTGGAAGCAATATCCTCACCTATTCGACGCGAAAGGTATGTGTAAATTTCGAGGATAAAATTTATATAAGAGAGGGGGAGTTGTAAGACCCACATTCTACTAATCCGGTCTTACCATGTCGTGTCAGGTCTTCCTATCATGGATCAAGCGGACCAAGTGCATAAAGAAATTGCAAGGCTAGGTACGTAAATCGACCTAAAATCACCCAATTTAGAGTGTGGGGTTGCATACCTGAGCTGGTATGATCAACCACACCTAAGGAAAATGAGACCACTCGAAAATTCAACATGTGGTCGCATATTTGGGAAGTGAGGTCGATGAATTCTACGACTACATGTGCAACCACACGACGATATGACCGACTCCGAGTTTTGAAAACTTTCCTAAACTAAGGGATCTCTTTCCTAGTTAGAGTGGGACTCTATATAAAGAGATTTTCTCTATATTAGGGACATCCTATAGCCTCTCCCAGTCTTTTAAAACCCAAATTAAAAGTGAGTGAGATAGAAGAAGAAAGAGAAGGAGATTTGAAGAAGAAGGCTAGGAGAAAGAGTTACAGAGAAGGTTCAAGTTCTCTACAAACTTAAGGTATGAAACCTTTCCCTGTAGCAATAGAATACCTAGAATAGGATCTTCCATTGTAATTAAGATGTTGAATCAAAGTAGGATCTCAACCATGAGACTGCATGAGCAAATCTCAGAGGAAAACCATGGGAAATAGACTAGGACCACTAACTTTGCAAAAATTATGAATTTAAGGTCATAGATCGATCATAGGAAGGACCATAATGATAAACCAATGAATCGAATCATAAAGGGATTAGATTAAGGATAAAAGTTGACCAAAATTTCGTGTGGTCGCAGCTATGGTCGACCACACGAGGATCACATGATCCACTATACGTTCTCGGGAAGGTCCTAGAGAAGGTATGGTCGCATGTGTGGTCACATGATATGCGACCACACGTATCGACCACACACCCTATGGTCGCAAATACTAAGACCACAAGTGCAGCCACACCTGCGACCACACAGCCTCTGGAAGTCTGTTTGACTCCATATTAGACTTTTTACTATTGTAGCTTGGTGAACTTGAACCCTAACTTAGAATCCATAAATTTCTTAGGCTTTCAAGTGATTCAAAAGTGATTTACAAAGCTTGGAGAAGATCGAACATTATTAAAGGTGAGGGAACAAGACCTAAACTAATTAAATAATAACAAACTATTTTATTTTATTGTGTCTAATACCATGATTGATTTCATGCTTGCTTTTTTGTAATGTGCATCTCACATGTCATCCAATATTTTTGTTATATTCTGTTCATGCATATTTATTTCTGTTTATTATAAGATGATGATGATGACGCTAAGACTAGACATGTGATTGTGTGTGTGGTTAGTATGCTAGATGCCAGTGGAGCATTATGGGGAGGACGTAGCATTGAGGTTCAGCCTGGTCACTAGACTCTAGCTCTATCTCTACTCAAGTCTTGCCCACTGACATCGTTGTATCGCCATTACATTAGCAGACCTATTACATCGTAGGGCATCAGGGGAGGTGGTCTCAGACCGTATGGTCTTTGATTCTATTGGAGGGCCTTAGCTCTATCTCTATGGACGTATTGAGGGATACTGGGGTGAGGCCTTAGATACATTGGATGGCATTAAGATTGGTGTGAGGACAAAGTTCGTTTCATCCACCCACCCATCTTCAATGGATGAAAAAAATAATGATTTGGAGTCGCCACCTAGATTAAGGTCTAGGACCTATAAAAATGTAGTCTCATCATAAGAAAAGACTTCTATTAACTCATTGGACCTAATATATTGGCTTTGGTCTATCAGGGAATGGGTAAGCATTCAAGGTACAGTTTGGGAAAGTGTTAGGCACCTAAAGCTGTTCGATCCAAAAATTGGCCTCTTATGTGATTCTACTTTCCTTGGACTCTATTGTTCTTATTGTTCATGATCAATGGATGATGACTAGGGCTCATGGGGGATCCTATGCCAAGTTTCTAAATTTTTCTAACCAAAGGTTTAGCCAAACATGTTCTCAAAGTAAATAAACAAGCAAAGTAATATACAGTGAACCAAACCGAAGATAGTTCGTTGATGGATTGAATCTGAGACATCCTGGACATCTCAAATTGCCTACGCATACCAATCCTGAAAATTAAGTCCATAACGTAGTTCGTACAAAATGTGATTAAGGTTTATGGATGTGATTTATGATTAAGCTTCATTAGATTCAATTGTTCAAGTTGAAGTTAATGCTTGATGATAATTGAGATTGAATCTAGAGATAACCTAATGTGGATTGAAGTGAATATAAATATAGATATGGGTATAATATGGATATGGATAGATATGATATGGAGGACTTAAGGATTCTAAGATGTGGTACCGTACTTGGAGAGGTCCTCCAAGTTGCCTACGTATTTTAGAGGTCCTGAAAATCAGGTACACCGTAGTTCGTTGTGATGTTTTGATACTCTCGGGGAGCAAGGATGTGTCTACTCTCAGGGGGCAATCTGTCACACCCCAATTCTGGCTGAACCAGAAGTATGAGTGAACCGTCATTGAACCAACGGTTCACACCAGGATCTCAATAAGACCGTGCCCACTCATACAAACCATTGCACATAACTATAATCAGAATATAATAAATACAGCGGAAGGCTTAAATAGAATGAACTGAGTGATCTATTGATAAATTTAATAAAATATCCAATTATTTCAATAACCAAAACTTAAATAAATATTTTTACATCAACAGTATCCCAACAGAAAAATAACTAAAATAAATAAAGTAAAACCCTAAAGGTACACGCAAAAAGGGCACTCGCATGAAGCGTCATGCTCGTCCTCTCTTGCTTGCACATCCAAAGTAGCCACGCCACCGTACACTGGAGCACTCACGTAATCATCCATCGTATAACCTACATCAACATCTAAAAACATGTATATATACAAGGGTGAGCTCACAACTTAGCTCAGTAAGACAATCAGACAATGCAACAAACATATGCATGAGTAACATTCACATTATGGTCTAGTTTAAGTTTGCAATGTGCTATAGAAAGGATTGGCGGCCACCGCACCTCTATACACAAGTGTGTAAAGCCGCCCAATGGATCAAACACCACTGTCGTCCCATATGCACCCTATCATGGAATAGAGATAGAGCTAAGGCGTTCGGATCAAACACCGCCAACATCTCCCTGATACTCTAACCATACCAACACGTAAGCCCCTATTGGCGAGGATTTGTAAACTGGGTTCACAACTAACCAATCCTATATGTCATCACAGTAGGCCCTATCCCAGCACAGCTCCTACGGCATAGAGATAGAGCTAGAGTCTGGTGGCCAGGCCGGAGACCACAGTGCCACGTCCTCCCCCTGATACCCTACCCGCACCAAGCATGCTAAGACAGAACGATACGAAAGGTGCTAATGTGAGGAATGATCCCAGACCCCAAGCCCTTCCCATTCTACACACCAACGAGAACAATCACATTCCTAACAGTCACAACCTAGCATAGCAAGTATGCATGAACAATAATATTAACTGGAAATAAAATATGACATGCGAGTATGCACAAACATCACACCATAGCATCAGGGTTATTTACAACGTTTTACTGTTCATTAATTATTAGGGTTTAGGTCTGATTCCCTTATCTAACGCTCGTTTGATAGCTTGCTCCGCATCGCAAGGTCCAAATGTGCTATCACAAAGTCCTACACAATTTTAGGGTTTAGTGAAAATAGTTTTTCTTAGGTTTTACGTTGGTCGAAAAACCAACGAGATTACAAAACTCCTCACAAGGCTGACCGATCGCAGGTACCGGTCGCAGCACTGTGGGGAAACCTGCGACCGGTATGGTAAACCGGTCCCCACAGACCAGTCCCCGAAAGGTACTGGTCGCGATACCGGTCGCATATGGTGCGACCAGTATGGTTCGACCGGTATGTCTCCGGAAGACCATACACTTGGTTCTCGCCTTCCGTCGGTCACCCTCTATTGATCCTAGGGTTTCCCCTACACATCCTAGGTTTAAGCATTGAGTTAGAGTTGTTTCCAACTCCATTCAAGTCCTAGTTTCGATGATCTCAACCTATAACTTGAATCTAGGTTTTATTGACTAAATTAGGGTTTGACGGCAAACAGGGTTTAGATCAATACCTTGCTTTGCATGGTATTGATTAAATTACAGCTAACCCTCCTATAATGTAGAGGAAGGTTTGAGCAGTTACCGTTGACTTGCTGTAACTTGTTCTTCGTCGAACGGCACTGACGGCTCTTCCCTCTCCTTCCTAGCTCCTTCTCCTTCTTCAACCTTTTCTCCTTTCTAGGGTTTGTGAGGATCAATGGAAAAAGGTTTTAGGAGGTTTAGAGGGGTTTATATAGGCTAGGTTTAGGTTTAGAAAGCCTCTTAGGATTAGGAAAGTCCTAGGGTTCAGAATTTAGAAAGTGGGACCCACAGAGATCCGGTTCCAGATCTTAGTAGTCTGCCGCACAGGCTATACCGGTCGACCAGTACCAAGACCGGTACCATCGACCGGTATGAATTATTTCATACTTACTTGGTCTATTTCGTACCTGTTTGTCATCCGCTCGCCCCGTCTGGCCCGGTGATGATTGGAAGACTTGTTACGACATGAATTCAAGGTTTAGATCAGGTCCATGGAGTGCGGGTCTTACACAATCTATCTGTCTCTACTCTCAAGGAGCAATCTATTTCTCTACTCTCAGGGAGTAATCTATTTCTCTGCTCTCAGGCAGCAACTTGTTTATCTCTCTACTCTCGGGGAGCAATCTATTTATCTCTTTACTCTCAGGGAGTAATCTAACTCTTTCTCTACTCTTGGGGAGCAATCTATTTTTCTCTACTCTTTGGGAGCAAGGTGTCTTTCTCTCAGAGGGCAATCTATCTCTCTCTCTACTCTCGGGGAGCAATCTGTTTATCTCTCTACTCTTGGGGAGCAATTTGTTTATCTCTCTACTCTCAGGGAGTAATCTATCTCTTTCTTTACTCTCGGGGAGCAATCTATTTTTCTCTCTACTCTCGGGGAGCAAGGGTAGATGAGATTGTGTCTGGGAATCTCTCCAAACTGTCTACGTATCTTAGGGTGCTGCCCTAAGAATCAGGATCCACATAGTTTGAAAAGCGAATTCATTCAATCATTCATGTACTTCTTTCAATATCGGGTGTGGAACCGTATTTGAAAATCTCATCTCACCAAACTGCCTACATTTCTTAGGATGTTGCCTTAAGAATCAGGATCCGCGTAGCTTGAAAAGCGGATTCATTCATTGATGTGTATATTCTTTCAAAATTATGGTATGGAATCGTATTTAAAAATCTCACCAAACTGCCTACGTATCTTAGGGTGCTGCCTTAAGAATTAGGATCCGCGTAGTTCGGAAGCGAATTCATTCATTCATGTTTTCTTTCATGATCAGGGTGTGGAACCTAAATGCTCTATGATTTGATTCACATCACACCTATCTAGTTCTCTGTATCCTAGAGGAGATGAGCTGAGGGGTAGGGATCGTCCTAAAGCTACCCTTAACCTAAAACCCTAATTTGGCATGTGTTGAGCTAGGCTTTCTGATTCTTGATTAAAATTTATCATTTTTATTCTTACCCTTCCCATGAATGTGGGTGCCTACATGTACATCCCCACACTTAATATATCTTTTAGGTGTACAGATATGATAGTTCGACTAGGGTGTTGCAGAAATTAAGTTATTACCAACAATAAATATCATTTAAATATAACAACAACAGCATATATCATCTCATGTATAACAATAAAGCATGTGAACAATATAATAGCAAGCATGTGAAAGCATTGATCAAGCATCGATCATCATCAATGTGATCAAGATCATATTTGATTAATGGTTTAGATTCAATTAAAACATCTATGAGGTCAATCCAACGGTTCAGATTCAATCAAATCACTCAAAAAGGTAATCCAAAGGTTCAAATCACTTAAGATGGTAATCTAATCGTTCAAATTCAAATAAATTTCTCATGATCAAGATCTAATGGTCAGATTCAAATAAGATGCTCATGATCAAGATCTAATGGTTCAAATTCAAATAAGATTCTCATGATCAAGATCTAATGGTCTCAAATTCTTCTAAGGCACAATATGATGGAAATCTAACGGTTTAAATCATGCCTACAAGGTCAGACTATGAAAACTGGTCAGACTGATTTTCAGATTCAAACCAGTCATGGAAAAATAACCATAAGATATTCTTCAATCATGCAAAAAATTATCTGTTAACTTGGTTGTCTTCCAGACTCATGTGGCTACTTTTTCCTTCAAGGAAGTGATGTCTAAAAAAGTCTCTACATGACACTTATGCATGGATTTTTCTGATTTTTACTTCAATCAATAGATTATGTGGACCTTTGCCAAAACATGCATATGGGGCTTCATACATATTCAAATTAAGATCCAAATAGATCTTTTGAAAGAGGACTCAGACACCTAAATTTTGTCTCAAGAAGGAAAATCCTAACAGGGATCCAAAATGGGTCAAATATCCACCACAAATGCAGGCATGTGCACTGGTCAAGTCTGTTCCAAATTCTAACCAGCTGCACCATAAATTCAATATAAAATCAACCACTCATTGAAAATAGAATTCAGGTATATGGTCATGTAGATAACTGATAGGTCTAACACTTCATTAAAAAATATCATGCAAATAAAAATATCTTCAAGGCTCAAACATCACATCTCAGTCATGCAATTCAGTGTATTCTAATTGACCCTAAAACAGACCATGGTGCATTTCAAAAATCATATGAAATCCATAAAAAATCAGCCGAATCCAAATCTAGTGCCAAACTTTTCATGACTTCATATCTATCACTTTCTCTGAAGGAAGAATTATCAAATTATAGCCGTAAATGCCATTTTTATAGCTTTTTCAATGAGGATTTGCACTATATCCGAGAAAGATAGTAGCACCATTAGGACTTTTTTATCTCGACTTTATCAACTCCAAATGAGTTAAAAAATTTAGGAGAATTTTCTATCATATGTATGAGTATCTTATAAAATTTTGGACTCGAAATTCATCAAAAATCTATATGGGATGCATGTCCCAAGATCAGATTCCAGATCTGAAATCCACCTTGTGAAAAAAAATATTAAAATACTCAAAAATCATCATATGACATTCAATTTTTCTCCATTGAGTACTTTAAACATATTCTAATGCATAAAAAATATCAAACATGGGCATTACAGCATCAACATGCACGTAATATAACATCTCTGATCATGATTTATCAAAAATAGGCATATTCAAGCAATTTTCGACATGTTAGCATCATGGAATCATATCAAACCAAAGTTTTAATTACAACAATGGGTGAGGGGCCATGAATTGCAGGTATGTACTAGAAAATAATAATGGAGATTGGACTTACCTCTTTGCAGAGTGTTCCCACTCTCTTAGCTTCTCCTTTTTCCTTCTCTTCTTCTCTTTTCCTTCTTCTTCCTCTTCTCTCTCCCAATTTCGTCTCCCTCTTTCCAATTTTTTTTTTCTTTTTATTAGATCCCCACTTCTCTTTTCTTTTTTTTTCTGTCCCTCTCCCTATTCACGTTCTCCCCACTTCTGATTTCCTTCCTTTTCTTTCCTTATTTTTTTCTGAATTTTTTTTAGTTTCCTTTCCTTAACTCTCTCTCTCCCTATTCGGTCTTCCCTTTCCTTTTTTCTTTTTTTTTTAAATTTCCTTTTCTTATCTCTCTCTCTCCCTATTCGGTCTTCCCTTTCTTTTTTCTAAGTTTTTTTTTCTTCTCCTTTAGAGTCCCATGGCTCTCTCTCTCTCCTTTCCTTTTATTTTCTTTTCATTTTTTTTCTTTCCTTTTTTCTGATTTTTCTTCTCCTTTAGAGTCCCACGACTTTCTCTCTCTCTTGATTTCTTTTTCCTTTCCCTTCTCTATTCGTCTCCCTTTCCTCTTCTATTCTTTCCTTTTATTTTATTTTATTTTTTTATTCTTTTGGCAATGGGCCCCACAGCCAGGTGACCTTCCTTCTCTGTCTTGGAGTCTTCCACCGACTCTCTTCTCTTTCTCATTGGATTTTCTCTCTCTCCTTACGACTTTTTTTTTCCTCCAACCGTGGGTCCCTTTATATATATATATATATATATATATATATATATATATATATATAATACACAATATAATGTATACATATGACAAGTGTAAAAAAAAAAAAAAAAAAAAAAAAAAAAAAAAAAAAAAAAAAAAAAATGTCTCTTTCACCGCGGTGAAAGCATTTGAGGTTTTGGGGTTTGGTTTTGATGGTCGATGATTTTGGATGACTCATCCGGGATCCGATGGCCATACGAGAGGGCTAGGCCTTCTTTATGGATTATGTTATCGAATCACAGTAAGTGAGATGATCATAGGGAATGACTCCATTATGTTAAAATCTATGTAATTGGTTTTTTTTTCTCGTGAATAATGTGTTGTGATGTGATATTTATTTCAAAAAAGGGAATTCTTAATCTTCTAGTTAGGACTTTAGTCGTAAGTATCTTTGTACCATTTAGAAATCATGTTTTTGCATTTAGTTGATAATAGGTGAAGATCTGGTTTGGTTCCTATTTTGTTTAATTATGTTCAATTGATTTTTTTTGGATTGCCTTTTCTTATTTTTTGTTTTGTCATTGATTTCATGTGATTTTGAAGAATTTTGAGTTTGAGTTACCATATTAATGGGGTTGAAAAGAACTCTTTTGTTTTTTAAAAGGTTTAACTTTTAATTAAAATTAAAAATTAAACATTCATTTCTTATGTTTCCATATGTTCATACCATTTTTTTTTCTTTTTTTTATTTTCTTCTCCTTTAGAGTCCCAAGACTTTCTCTCTCTCTTGATTTCTATATAATGTATACATATGACAAGTGTATGCACATGGGTGAACCAGTTTGGTTCAAACTGACTTAGGCTGGATTGACTAGATCGAACTGACATAGGTTGACTAGGGTGAGTCAAGACTGGCTTAGATTGAGCTAAGTTGACTAGATTAAACTGATATGGGTTGAGCTAGGTTGGGCCAAGATTGGTTTTTCTCTCTCTATAACTTCATAGACCATTTCCGCCGTCATTCCGCATGAAATTTTTCGATAGCCTCTACCCCAAATTTTCTACATTCACTTTGTAGAACATTAAAAATTTGAAATACTGGAGTTTGAATCAGCTCATTTGGATATAACATGGCCAACTTATGAATTTATGAATTTAAATAGGCCAATTTATGATAATTCAGCTAGCAGCTCTGCATGGGATGCTTCGGAGATTTCTGTCTCAAATCCTTCATCTCCACTTTGTAGAGCACCAAAAATGGACCATATTGAGACTTGAATCACATGATTTGGACGTTGGATAATAAAATTATGAGAAATTGAAGTTTAAACGGGCATATCTGCTTGCAGCTCCGCATGGGATCCTTTGGAGACCTCTATCCCAAATTCTCCACACCCACTTTATAGAGCACTAAAAATGAAACATCTTGGAGTTTGAATCACCTCATTTGGACGTCGGATGAGAAAGATATGAGGAGATGAAGTTTAAATAATTAAATTTATGATAATTTGCATGCAATCCTTTGAATATTATTAATCTTCAGAAAATACCCTTATTCTTATTCCTAAACACAAATCGACATATCTTCTTCATTTGATATCGGAATTAAACAATTCTTGTCTCATTTTGAAACTATTTCCAAGACTTACACATCCATGCAGGTTGTAGCCCATGACCTTGCTATAGGGCCCACCAAAAACCATCTTGAAGTAGCAGTAAAAATCTAAATCTTGCATTAAGATCCACCAACTTGCCATATGTATTCACCTAGGCTCCTAGACACTGGGGATCATCTCATTTATTCTCAAAACATTATAGAGAGCATGCCAGGGCTAATCGATTGTCATTTTTTAGAGAGTTTCACTCGCCTCCCCTGTATTTTCTAAACTTTCTCTTCTCCTATTTTGATGTCTACTCTCCAGTAAGACTTTGTTCAACTAGGGATGGTAAAAATGGGGTGCTTACAATTGATTAGTTGCGAGCCCAATTTGCAAGCCCTCGCCAGCAGGGGCTTACGTGTTGGTATGGGTAAGACATCAGGGGAAGTGTTGGCGGTGTGTGATCCGGACACTTTAGCTCTATTTCTATTCCATGGTGGGTGCATGTGGGACGATAATGATGTTTGATCCATTGGACGGATTCACACACTCGTGTATAGAGGTGCGGTGGTCGTCAATCCTTTCTATAGCACATTGTAAACTTAAAACCAGACCAAAGATATGAATTGAATGCATGCATATGGTTGCACATTGTTTTGTTTGCTCATTGAGCCATGATGTGTGCTCACCCTTTCGACGTTGAATATTTTTAGTTGTTAATGCAGGTCTTACTGTTGAAGATTATATGAACGCGCCAACGTATGAACACGTAGCGGCTATGGACGGGAACTGATGGAAGAGACGCATGATCTGTCATGCAAGTGCAATTAATGTGTTTTTTATTAGTTTAGTTATTCTTGATTACTGGAACATGTGATTAATTATTTTACTTTATGTCTTGAGTTACTTGGGAATAAATGGATTTAATTATTTATTATCACTGTTAGATACTCAGTTCATTATTAATAAAAACCTCTGCTATTGTTTATTTACTCTGATTATCATTGTGGAATGTACTTGGTTTAACCAGATGGGCATTGCCTATACGAGATCCTGGTTTGAACCGTTGGTTCTCATGGCAGTTCATCACACCAATGGTTAGTCTAGAATTTGGGTGTGACAAGTTTTATCCTCAAGTTGGATGCACTCATTTTTTATATCAATAGTGGGCACATTGAGATTAATTTGTTGTTTGGTTCTATCCTTTGACACTTCTCACAAGAAATTTCCTCTCAGCAGTAGTGAGAGGTTCCTCGCCTCTCTCTATTTTGGTTCCTGAAAGTTATATGCGTTGATCCAAGGCATCGATTGGGATCAGTGACAAAAATTGGTTGTGATATTCAGATGCTACAGCAAATAGGACACTGCAGATCTGTGACTGAAATAAAAAATAGAGATTGATAATGCCGCTAGTCAAAATCTGTGAGGTGCTCTCGAAGGAAGCACTTGAGCAAAAATTCGTAAGATATAGAGTTGAATAGAGCCACTCTCAACATTTCAGCATCCGAATAATCAAACCAATAATCTTATCAAAGAACTCCATTAAAGCAAACAAACAAATAAAATCGGCCAGATTGAAAGAAAATTTTGCAAAAGAACATTCACGAACTAGATCCAAAAAATAAAAATGAATATCACCAAACATATCAACAAACTGGATTGGGAAACCAAACAAAGAGAAAAAATACCTTTACCATTCTTCCTTCCATCCAATGGAACGCTCTTTTCACTCAAGAAAACCAACTGCTCCCTCTCTCAGATCCCTCTCTTTCTCTCGATCCTCTCTCGAGTTTTCCTTATCTGTCTCACTCACTCACTCCCGAGCTTGGAAGTGTTTCTCAAACTAAGAAAGCAAACAACATCAAGAAATAAAGGGTTAAGGAGAGAGAGAGAGAGGGGGGTTAGGGTTAGGGTTAGGGTTAGGGAGAGAGACTCGGTAATGAAGAAGCCAATCCCGAGCTCTTAGGTTGCAGGAGAGAAATGGACATAATAGATGAGAAAGATGTAAGGAACTCATATAGACAGATTAATTAAATGAAGGGAAAGTGGTGGAGATCGTCGGAGAAAGGGAGAAAAGGGGAGGTAGAGCATCGGAGAGAGGCAGAGAGCCGAGAGCGAGGGCGGTAAGGTGAAACTAAAAGTGAGAGTTTTGTACAAAGTAAAATATAAATAATTATTTTTATTTTCTTGGGATTAGACAATATTTGGGGACGTGAATTGAAATTCCGTAGCCTAATATATATTTTCAGCGATGGAAAATAAGTTCTGTCGAAAAAAAACTAATTTTAGGCAATGAGGACTAAAATCCTATTGGCTAAAATCATTTTAAGCGACAAGATGTATATTCCCGTCGGCTAAAATGATTTTTAGCGACGAGAACTTAGATCTACTCGGTTAAAATGATTTTTGGAGACGAGATCTTATATCCAGTCGGCTAAAATGATTTTCAACGATGGGATTTTAGATACCGCTAGAAAAATCATTGTCGGAGACGAGAACATAAATCCCGTCGACTAAAATGATTTTCAACAATGAAATTTTAGATACCGTCGCCAATTCTGGTAGCCAAGAATGTGTTTTGTTGCAGTGGCATCGGCTAGATCCAAGCCCCCCATCCCAGCGGGTGCATAAATCGACACCCCTATCGGCTCACCTTATTGGCACAGATGGAGGGCTCGGATCCAGCCAATGCCCACATGTCAGGCATTGGCTGGTGGGAGCCGCATCTCCTCCCAAACCCTTGGGAGGAGATTATTTGGATTCGCCGAAATTGGGCCCCCTTTTTGCTTGGTTTGAACCAGCCCAAGGGCTGTGCTAGCATAGGCAGGCCCTCCCTTGGGCTAGTCTAGACCAAGCCCATTTCTCTCCATATCTCTTCTCTCTCCTCTCTCTCCATCTCTTCCTTTCTCTCTCATTTTTTTTATTACAAGCTAGCAACAAGGGGAGCCAATTGTGGTTGGCTTGGGCAATAAATCTCAAGTGTGTAACAAATCTCAAGTATGTTACATTTCAAGTGTGCAACAAATCTCAAGTATGTTGCATTTCAAGTGTGGAACAAACCTCAAGTATATTGCATTTCAAGTGTGCAACAAATCTCAAGTATGTTGCATTTCAAGTGTGCAATAAATCTCAAATGTTGCAACCCAAATGTGCAACAAATCTCAAATGTTATTTCTCAAATAGGCAATAAATCTCAAGTATTGCATTCAACTTAGAAAGTATTTTGCTAACATGGAACAACAAATCCCAAGTATGACATTTTATCAAGTTGTAACCAGCCATATGCAGTCCCATTTAAATCTAGCCCATTTATTAAACTACATGTTTAACGAATGGGCCCATCAATATCTACTGCATAGGAGTGTCTTGGACTCTTGTCTTTCATTGTCCAATGACTCCACCTTTGATTGAATCCGTTGAAGGTTTATGTCCTTCAGTGAGTTCGAGAATAAAAAAAAATCATATTAAATGATTATTATTAGCATTTAAAGATAGTCTCAAGATCGTTTTCCAATTTATTCAAGTTGTGATCAACCATTAGAAGGTTAATTTTATACTTATTTTAAATATTTTTTATCTATACATCCAAAAAGAAAAAAACATTTAGAAACTTAATTGTCCCATTGATGGAATTGGAACTCCATTTTTTTCAAGTTGCAATAAAAAAAATGGGTAAGAGTTTATTTTCTTGGCCGTCTTAACTTCTAATCATCCATGTGATTAAGATAATTCTAAATGTGGGACTCTCACAACAAAACCTAATAGGTCCAAGTGTAAAAATTCACACGATCGTAACAAATCTACTCCTAATAATTTGATTAAAAGAATCCATATAACAGTCTACACGAACTTCCAAAATAAAGCAATACATAAGAAGTCACAACCGCAAACTGCAATTGCATTCACATACAACCCATATTTTAAATTTTACAAGAGCCAAAACTCAACCACTTGAGAATGATGGGTACAACATCTCCTCTTTAATTAGAGTTCATATAATTCTAGATGACAACACTCTCAAAATATTAAAGGAATATTAGTTTTAATTTAATCATGCTAAGATTAAGAGATCGGAACCAAAATATAATATGATATGAAAGATATCAACTTCCTTCATAAATAATAAAATAAAAAAAAAGATTTTAAAATAAATGTAATTATGTTCCAAGTGATAATGTATAGGCCAATGTCTAATTGACACATAAATAGAGATTTGGGTATTGATGATTTATGGTTCTTAGTGATACCCCTATTCATTGGTTGGACTGGTTGATTATAACCACTATGGCTAAGTTGAACTACATAAGGAACTCATTTGCCATCGATTGCATTCTATTTTTTTGGATCTCAACTGAGGGCTAAGCATTAGTGTAGAGAAGCCCCCCATGAAGTTGCTACATTTTTTCCTTTAATTGTGTCTCTAAGTGTGGGCTCATCATTTTTTCTTGGAGCTGCTTTAGGTATTTCATAGGACGGACATGATGGTTCATATGTTGAATAATCATCTTATATTAGTTCCATATCTTTTCGCCTTTTTTTTTTTTTTTTTTTTTTTGGTGAGAAATATTTATTCTGAACCAACACAGGGAATAACCATGCATGGTATCATATGGTTCGACTAACCACGGAGTGGATAAAGGCCGACTAACCACCTCTATATTAGCTAGCGCCCTCCTTGCAAGGGAATGGGCTACTCCATTGACCCCCTTGGAATATGAGAAAAAGACATAAAAATCCCGTCAGTTATGAGCATTCTAATATCCTTAGTGACAGAGAGAGCATAGATATCTCCTAGAGCTGTAACTCCAGATAGCATATTAATGACTTCTAGGCTATCAGATTCCACTACAATGCTTGTGTAACCTAATCTAATTGCATTGGACAGACCTTCCCGGATAGCACAAGCTTCACCTATAGCAATTGTTGGGAAGGAGAAGTGCTGGGAGATAGCAACCAATGGAGGGCCTTCTGAGTCATGAAGGATGAAGCCAATACCTCCCTATTTTAAATTATTTAGGGTAAATTACACAGACACCCGCTCTACTGTTGTGAAATGAACAGAACTACCCTAATTTTTCAAAAGTTACACAGAATACCCCTATAATAATGCTATCATACAATCTTGTCCCTACCGTTACTTTCAACTTAACGGTAGATGCTCAATTTTTTTTAAGACAAAAATACCCTTACTTCTTAAAAAACCACGAAACCTCTTGTGAGAGAAGACTATTGAACTCCAGAGCTTCACTTCCTTCTTCTCCCACGACGAATAATGATATACTAGATGTCTTGCTCGATCACTCCCAAGGCAACAGTTCAGAGTTTGCAACCGTTGTCGTTGTCGTCCCCGACCTTGAAAAAGCATACTCACAAACTACCGTTGTCGTCCCCAACCAATGAAAAAGCGTACTCACAAGCTGTCGTTGTCGTCCCCAATCTTGCAACCATTACCACCTCTACTTCTCCTAAAATCAGGAGACAAACCCATATGAAGAAAGGGACCAAAAATGGAAGAAAAATAAGTACGAAAATTATTAAAAAGCAGAGGAAAGAGTGTTACTTACATACGGGCGAGGTTGAATGGTCCAGAAGACGGATTTTGCAGATCTGAAGAGGCCGCTCCTTTCTTCAACCGCCAACTCCAATCTTCATTTTTAATTTTTTTCAAACGACCTTCACTCTCCACCTTATGCGTGCTCTTTTCCTCCGCAAGTGAGTGCTTTTCTCTCCGCCTTGTGCGTGTCTGTGTCCAAGCCTCTTCTATTTCCTTTTCCATCTTTGCTAGGATTTTCTGTCGCTGGAGTTTGTTATCTGTTCTTGACTTCAAATCTCAGATATAAAGATTTTAAGTTGGAATTGACAGGGTTTGGGGGGAACCCTGACAATCAGAAATTTATTCAATCTCCAAGCCTGATATCCTTTTTTTTATGGAAACCAAGATATGTCACAAGAAATTAGTTCATCTGTTTCGTAAATCATACCTGAAGCATTGCTGTGTTGTTGAACCAAACAACTTATCAGGCGGATTAGCTATGTTATGGTCAGATCAGATACATCTCAGCATTCTTTCCTCCAATAACAGAATAATCGACTGTTCAGTTACTCTCTCCAAGGTTTCCAGTTTTTTTCTAACTTGCGCCATTAAAATCAACCAACAAGGGCCAAACAGAAAGAAAACCTAGAAGAAAACGGGCCAAACACTGTCAAAGAGGATAGAAGGGAATCGAGATCCGCCATTAAAATCGACCAACAAGGGCCAAATGGAAAGAAAACCTAGAAGAAAACGGAAGTGAAGAGAAGAAAGAGGAATGGTTTTACCCTTAGTAAGGGTATTTTTGTCTTAAAAAAATTGAGCCTCTGCCGTTAAGTTGAAACTAACGGTAGGGATGAGATTGTATGATAGCATCATTATAAGGGTATTTTGTGTAACTTTTGAAAAAGCAGGGTAGTGTTGTGTAATTTCACTACTGTAGAGGGGGTGTCCGTGTAATTTACCCAATTATTTATGGTAGCATTGGCATTTATCTTAATTGAGCCGACTGGAGGAGGTAACCAAGATGAAGAAGATGCCATCGAATTGTCTACAGAAAAGGAATAGGACTATTGAGCCACATTAGATTCAATGGCCTCAAAATATTTCTGCCATACTCTTTCCACGCGTCGAACAACATTTATAGGTGAAATATCAATATTATCAAAATAAAAGTCATTGAAAGATAGAAAGGACATAACCTATCGATGAAAGGTTTTAGATAAATTCCAAGAAGTAGCATGTTTTTCAAACCACTGATGAAACTTAAAAACCCCGATGGAGGAACAATAAAGGTTAAAGAAGGTCCCAACCATACAGCCCTAGCGAAGGGACAGTACATTAAAACATGATCCCCAGATTCATTAATACCTGAGCCGCATCGCCTACAGAGCAATTCCACATCCATTCTTCTATGCATAAGAGCCTCACACACTCCCAAACCACCTGCACACATCACCATAAAAATTATTTTATTTTAGGAAATGTCTTGCAACTCCAAATAAGCTTCCAAACCCTCTTTGGAACTGCTTTCCAAGAATGCAGATTGGAAGAAGAAGGTGGCCAACAGAGTTTCCTATTTAAGATTAGAAAGTAAGTGTTATACAGATTTGACTATAACCTTACCATCACAAGATTCCTTCCAAACCAATTTATCTTCATCAGGAAACCAAGAAAGAGGAATTTGCAAAATAGTAGCAATTTCTGCTTGCTAAAACAAAGAGGAAATCAAATCAGTCCTCCAAGAACAAGAGGTACTGTCAATAAGATCCAAAACATAATGAAGCTCAATGCCATGAGATTTAATAGAAAAAAGTTTATTATCTTTAAGACTTGGTAGCCAACTATCTTTCCGAATTTTAATATTTGCCCTTGATCCAACTTTCTAAACCAAACCTTGGAGTAACACATCTCTACCAACCAAAATACTCCTCCATACCTAAGAAGGATTATGCCCAAGTTTAGCATGTAAAAATTCAGTATGAGGAAAATAGATGGCTTTTAGAAACTTAAGCCAACAAGCCTCTAGATTATTCATAATTCAATACTTGAAAGGGTGGCCGGAGCGAAACTGATGACTGGCTTTGTAGAAGGGATCGACTGCAATGGTCGAGGCCCTGTGGGAATTCTCTAGAGGATGTAATAACTTCTAGTTGTGACTAGAGAGGATTGTAATGTGTACCCATTATGATCATAATGGAGATTTACCTTGTAAGACCCACATGCCACAAACCCTGTCTAACCTTACGTTTTGTGTCATGATAGGTCTTCTCGTCATAATAGGCTCAAGCAAATCAACCGTATGAAGAAACTACAAAGACCGTATGAAGAAACCACAAAGCCAGGAAAGAAACCAATTTTTCAAAGGTTGTCCGGTCCTCAGGATTCAGGACCGGTGAGTAAACTGGTGAGTAGACCGGTTAAGCCCAGAATGGAGTCCGTGAATAAGAAACTTTTCTAATTTGAAGAGACTACTCTCTTAATTGAGAGAGGACTCCATATGGAGACTTTCTCTTTATATAGACGGCGCCCCTCTACTCTCTCTCTCTCTTTTGATCAATCATAAACCCTAAAATTAAGAGAAAGAGAGGAGAAGAAGAAAAAGAAGGCTTGGAGAGGAAGGGAGCTTGGAAGAGAAGAAGGAGCTCTGTAGAGAGAGGTTGTGCCGTTGGATTTCCAACCTACCGTGTCAAGGATCCACGGTAAGTACCTTGCCTTTGTAGAAGGCTAGGCTATGTTAAGGTTGGAATTAAAGATCGCAATGTGTGAAATCGGATTAAATTTAATAACAATACCGTGATTTTGATCTTAAGGTTTTCAGTATAAATTTGAAATAAATATAGTTGTTAGGGTTTCTTTGAATGAGACAAATCACTAAGGAATTAATGGCCATAAAATGACTCTAGGATGAATCCCATTGTTGAGGGAAGAATTGACTCAGAAGGATTTTGAACTGAAAGACAACCTAAAGTATGACTCAGGAGTTGTCCGGTCCCTTGACCAGTCAACTATATAGAAAACCGGTGAGGCGACTGATGGCTCTAGAAAAGTATGACAAGGTTTGTCTGACGGACTTACCGATCCCACAATACAAGACCCATGACCTAACCGGACAATGTCTGGAAGGCATGTATTAGAGACCAGTCAGTGAGTCTGAACACAATAACTTGATAGTGTGGAACCCTGATTAAAGTTTACTAATTGCCTAGGTTCCTAACTAGTCCCTGATAATTTTCAGAGCTTGGAAGAGGAACAAACATCACTCACAGGTGAGGGAACAAGACCTAAACTAATTGGTTAATAATAAGCTACTTTTACTTTCTGTTAATTTGACTAATGTCATGCTTTATATGATTGTTTGTGCATCTCACATGTCATCCAATATCTGCTATTCCTGTTCATGCATGTTTATTTATTATTAGGAACAAACATTACTCTGTTATGATGATGATGATAGAAATAGGCATGTACTTATGTGTGTGGTTGGTGCATTGAATGGGGAGAGGTTGGAGTATCAAACTATTATTCACATTGATATCGTCGTATCGCTGTTACCTTAGCAGAACTAGTACATCATAGGGTATCAGGAGAGGTGATCGCGGTGTGTAGCTGTAAGCTTTGTCGATGGACCTTAGCTCTATCTCTATGGGCGTATTGAGAGATGCTGGGGTAAGGCCTTGGATATAAATCTGGATGACATCTAGGATTGGTTAGTCATGAACCCAGTTTGCAAGCCCTCTCCAGTAGGGGCATACACACTGGTATGGGGTAGGGTATCAAGGGGAGTGCTGGAGGTGTGTGATCTGTTAGGCTCTAGCTTTATCTCTATTTTGTAGTAGGTGATGTGGGATGACAGAGGTGTGATCCGTTGGACGTGCTCACACTCTCATGTATTGAGGTATGGTGACCGCCTATCCTTACTATAGCACATTGCAAACTTATACCAGACCCAAAGATATGAATTTGATATCATACATATGTTTGTTACATTGTTTTGTTTTTTTACTAGGCTAAGTTGTGAGCTCACCCTGCGGTATTGTATTCTTTTAGTTTCTGATGTTACAGGTACTACCGTCGAAGATTATATCAATGCGCCCACGTATGGACATGTGGTGGCTATGAACGTGCAAGCTGTGGAGGACAAGCGTAACTCATCATGCAAGTGTTTCCATTATATTCATGCTTAGCATTTCATTTTCATATTTGACTTATGGAATTTGTAATAGTTTATTATTTTATGTTTTGGTACACTAGAGATAATTGGTTATTTATTATTTATCATTGTAGACTCTCAGTTCATTATTAATATAATTTTTGTTATTTATTTATTTACTCTGATTATGAGAAGTGTATGGTTTGATGGTTGGCATAGTCCTATGTGATCCTAACTTGAACCATTGATTTGTATGATAATTCATCACATTTCTGGTTCATCTAGAATTTGGGTGTGACATACCTGGACAAGGTCCCATGGTTTTTTTCTCTTTCACCTTGGAAGGGTTTCCACGTAAAAATTGGTGTGTTCTCTTGTGCTGTGATTGACTAGATTTATTTTCATTGTTATCTCTGTTCATATATTTGTGGTTATGTATCTCTGTTATTTTGCATACAAGAGGAAAAGTAGTATGTTTTCCCTAACAAGAAGGATGAAATCGAATGTCATAGAGGACCAAGGAACTAGACACTGCTGAATTTCTTGAAGAAGAAGATGAACAAGCTTGGCTCTGAAATGATACAAGATGAGGAGTTCTTACAATGATACAGATGAATATTGAAATGTATATGTAATTTTGACATTGTATAATCTTTTTTAAAGTTAATGAAAAGCAATGATTTTTTGTCACATTGATATGTAATGACAATTAGTTTATGAAATGGAAAAATATATTGATGTAATTATAGGTTTTAAACTATAAATTATAAATAAAATTTTTAATATAATTTTAATTTTGGTGACGGACAAATATGTCTATCGCTAATAATATCTAGGTACACTTTTCCAAACGGTATTTTTACCATCCTAGATATAAGGGGACAGTATATTTGCTTGGCACAATTGTTTTTTTTTTTTGTGACGGTAACTAATCCGTCACTTTAAATATTCGACGACAACAATAACATTTCCGTTGCTAATAACTTGATATAGGCGACGGTGTATAGAGCGTAGCTAAAACTTCTTTTTCGTGATGGGAATGGGATTGCTACCATGGCTTAATTTTAGGGGACGTTAGTACAATTTCCATCGCTAATAACATCTTGACCAATGGTCTACAATTGTTGTCGCCTGATATTAGCTATGGCATTCATAGCCACAGACTAGAGATGGTTATTTCTACCGTCGCTGGTTTTTTTGGCTACTGACATATTTTGTGACGGTTATAAACCGTCTCCAAAAATAGGAATTGTTGTAGTCATACATACTAGCAAACTTCACTACTCCAAATCTCACCAAAGAATCTGTTTCTCGAGAAGTTCAGTTCAATCAGTTGATTCCAGGAACTTACATTGCTTGGGATCTTGCCTGTGAACAAGTTCTATTGAAGGTCCAGTTTTTGCAAACCATTAAGTGCCGTCAAGCATGGTGGGAGCTCATCAGAGAAATGATTTCTACTTGCATTAGTGATAGTAAACTCTTGGAGAAGATAGGTTTCGAGCACCAGAGATTGTTGGAGGAATCGAGCCTTGGAATCCGTAGTAAATTTCATTTTTCTTAGTTTAAAACCATAAGGGTATAATTGTCTTTAATTTTTGGGTTTTCACCTTCAGTTTAATGGGAGTCAATGTAATTGTCAAAAATTAGTGGGTGATTGGTGATATTAATCCAAAATCCAAGGATAGTAGGAATAATTTTTCTCCCCTTTTTTGAGAACCACATTTTTTTTTTTTTTTTTTTTTTGCAAACTACCGTACAACCAATCTATTACTTGAAATTACTTGAACAGACACATAAAAGCAAAATACTTATGGCTTGAATACACTTTCTCATATTATAAATGTTACCAAATGCAACCTCATTAAAGGCTGTCAAAACTTGACCCAAACCGAAAACCAAACCCAACCCAATCCGTTAAGCCTGAAACCAAATCATACCGATTACTTATCGGTCATGTTATGGGCTAAGGTAAGATAATCCTTATTGGTCTCAGTCAGATCCGACTAGCCTGATAGCAAACCAAAAACGGGACCGATAAGGCCTAACCTGATACTGGCCCGAACTAGCCTATTAGCATAGACCAAAAAAACCAAAACTTAAAATCCTAACCTTAAATCTAAATATCCTCTTCCCTGTGACGACGTATTCTTCATCCCACCTTCTGCTTGGCCGCCCACTGTAATAAAACACTCCCAAACATATCAAAACCGTTACCTATATTATCGGATGTGAGCTCAACAAATCTCACATGCGATAATGGATAACAAAAGTGGATATTACAATATCGCATGCAATCTCTCACCAATCTAAAACGCATGCAATCTCTCATTGAATTTGAATTTCAAATAGATTTGATTACTTGTAGCCATCTATGGAATATCTTGAGAATCTCTCACCAACCCAGATTGCATCCAATCTCTCTTTGAATTTAAATTTCAAATAAATATGATCAGTTGTAGCAATCTATGGAATATCTTGAGAATTTCTCACCAACCCAGATTGCATTGAATCTCTCAAACGCATGCAATCTTTCCTTATATATGAATTTCAAATATATGCTAGATATGATAACTAGCTGTAACAAGATAGTGGAATATCTTGAGAATCTCTCAATCATAACACTTGTAATTCTATTATAAAGGGACACAGTCCTCACATAGAAAAATACAACATTGAAAAGAGTTTCATCACAAACAGATTCTCCATTTGGTTTTTATATCTATTGCTATTTCGTTTTAATCTCTGTTGTCACACTGCCCTTTTAGTTTTCTTCTGATCTTTGAATTGTCATCGTTCTTTATTGGCACAGTGATCCATATGTCTTTTCATTTCTTTCTCCTTATGTTACTATTTTATAAGTTAATGTTCATCATTTTTTGGTATCATCATTGTTTTCAACTTAGTTATTCACCGTTGTTTTTCATGTGGTTTGTAAACTCAGAAACGGCAAAGTGATTTGGTAAGAGATCGACAATTTGATTGGTTGTGGAGATCTTGACCAGGTTAATGAGATCTTGTTGTTGTTTATCATGAGCGACATGACAATCAATTTTCAATATGTTTTGTGCGTTCATGAAAAACAGGGTTTGCTGCAATGTAAAGTGCCGCCTGGTTGTCACAATGTAGGGGGATTGCAGCGGTTGGTGCCAGGCAAATATCTCTTAAAAGATAAGACAACCATGTAACCACGCATGTTGCATTTGCCATTGTTCGATATTCTGCCTCTGTCGATGATCGAAAAATAGTGGTTTGTTTCTTTGTTTGCCATGATATGGGGCTCAAGCTGAGAAAGATGCAATATACCGTGGTTGAACAACTGTTCATGGGGCAGCTTGCCCAATCATTATCACAATATCCTTGTAGCTTGAGCGATGATTTGCTAGGGTAAAATAAACCTTGACCTGGAGTGCCTTTGAGATATCGTAATAAACGATTTGCTACGTCTAGATGGGCCTGTCGTGGCTAATGCATGAATTGGCTAAGAATGTTGACAGTGTGGATGATATCTACCCTAGTGATGGTGAGATAAATCAGTCGCCCAATCAGACGGTGATATGGTGATGGATCCGCTAGGGTATCGCTGGCCGTATTGTCTAGCTTCAAATGTTGGTCCATGGGTAAATCAACTGGTTGATAGTCAATCATGCCAGAATCTTTGAGGATGTCAAGAGCATATTTGCGTTGACATAGATAAAGGCCAGGCTGAGAATGAGACACTTCAATGCCTAGAAAATATTTGAGGGGGCTGAGATCTTTAAGGTGGAACTTTGTATAAAGAAGTGTGTTGACAGCGTTGATGTCATCTGCATTGGATCCAATTATGATGATGTCATCTACATAAACTAAGATAAAGGTCAAATTGCCATGCTGATGTCGATAGAATAATGAATGATCGGCTTGTGATTGTTGGATGCCAAAATCTAGCAATGCTGTGGAGAATTTGGCAAACCAATTGCGAGAAGCTTGCTTAAGCCCATATAATGACTTTCGTAGTTTGCAAACAATGGTCTCCCCCTTGCGACGATAACCCGGTGGTGGTGTCATGTACACCTCCTCATCGAGGTCACCATGCAAAAAGGCATTATGAACATCAAGTTGATGTAAAGGCCAACCACGTGCTATTGCAAGAACTAAAACCACACGAACAGTGACTAATTTGACAACTGGTTCAAAGGTGTCATTGTAGTCGATCCCTTCAATTTGATTGTATCTCTTGGCTACAAGGCGGGCCTTGTAGCGTTCAATGGTCCCATCAGAACAGCGTTTGATTTTGTACACCCATTTCGAATCAATTGGTTTCTTTCCTTGTGGTAATGGAACAAGGGATCAAGTTTTATTGTTTGGCAATGCCACAATTTCAGCTTGCATTGCATCACGCCATTCTGGTAACTTCATAGCCTTGAAAAAACTTACAGGTTCATGGGTTAGTGATAAAGAGGTAAGAAATGAGCGATGGGATGTAGAAAAAAAATGCATATGATATGTAATTTGACATTGGATAATATTTACCTGGACCATCGGTAGACAACGACTTTTAAGAGCGGGCAATGTAGCATTGATTGTCCTTTAGATAAAGAGGTTATGAGGGATTGCAAGTTGTGCGGCACAAAATGGGTTGGTTCGATGGTGGTGGTGGGGTTGGAATTGGGGTGGTAATAGGTGGTGGGTCGGTATTTTGGGATTGTGTACTGGTTATAGGCATAGAAATTGGTGGGGGTTCTGGTTGGGCAATAGTTTGTGGGGCAAGGTGATTTATGATGGTTTGTGAGCCTGGTTCATGAGGTGGTAATGGAAAAATAGGATTGGTCGTTGGGTTGGGTGATATGTGTAAGGAAAAATATTTTCATGAAATGTGACATCCCTTGAGACGTAGATTTATCAGGTGGAAATATCATAGATCTGATAACCTTTTTAACCATAAGGATACCCAACAAATATACCTGGTGAGGCACGCTTGTCAAATTTATGAGTTGTAATGGGGTTACGACCAAAGCATAAGCATCCAAAAACCTTGAGATGATTGAGACCCGGTGGTTTGTGGAAAAAAATATCAAAGGGGATCTTGTTGCCAAGGATCAATTTTGGTAATTGATTAATGAAATAAGCTGCTGTTAAGATACATTCATCCCAAAACTCCAGAGGTAGGTTGGATTGAAAATGAATGGCATGGGCGATGTTGAGGAGGTGAAGATGTTCGTGTTCCACAACACCATTTTGTTGTGGAGTATGGACACAACTTGATTGAGTGATGACCCCTTTGGATTGGAAAAAAGTTTGGTTGGCTTTGTTAAAAAAATTCAAGCCCATTATCAGAGAGGACTTGGTGAATGCTTTCGCTAAACTGGTTTTGCACCATGGCAAAAAAAATGAATGATGTGGTTAGTAACTTCAGATTTATGATGCATCAAATAAAGCCATGTGCTCCTGGAATAATCATCGAAAATTGTTAAAAAATGGTGTGCACCATGTATAGTGAGTGTTTTATATGAGCCCCAAACATCCATATGAATGAGGTCAAAACAAGCTTTAGTAAATGTAGAATTATGTGGAAAAGGTAAGAGGGTTTGCTTTGCGACGAGGCAAACCATGCAAGTACATTTATTGGAAATAGAAATGGTAACATCTAAAGCTTTAAGATGTCGGTTGAGGGAGAAGGCTGGGTGTCCTAGACGCCAATGCCATAAGTCAAAATGTGAACCAAGGTGGTGACGGAGGCTAATGTAGGTAGAGGGGGGTGCCAAGTAATAAAGGCCACCTTACTGCTTACCTATCGCAATTGTTGTCGTCCTCTGTTGATCTTGTATGGTACACAAAGCAGAGTCAAAAGTAACATACTGTTAGGGGGGGAAAATATCACCTAATGGAAATCTTACACGTGTCAAGCTTCACCTTCGGAGCCGACCGCTCGGAGTATCTTGCGCTCGGCTTATGAGGCATTCGGTATCTTACGCCCGGCCTCTCATGCGCTCGGCATGTCGCACTCATCCTATGCCGTCTAGTTAACATCATCTATGGTAGCGCTCGGACTCATAGTCCTACCCGGCTACGTTTCTCAATCGGTAGTCAGAGTCCTAATGTGATTATGCTACCTCCGAGGAGTCCTTCTCCCAGTCTGATATGACGCCGACTATTACGGTTTGTGACCACTCATATACTGACATGTGTCAGCCCAGAGCTGACCGACCTAGCTTCCTTGGCTAAGGTCTCTTACTCCTACTTGGAGTCTACCACACGGGTGTCCCTCAGAGTGACACGTGGCAATCCTATTGGCAGTCTACTCCCCTGAGTCCTGGTACCTCCATGCTTCTTCCCAATCTATAAGTAGAGGACAATTCCTCAAGGTAATCTAAGTTACAAGTGACTAATTGACATTCTCTCTCTCATTCATCATTCTCGCACGCTCAAACTCTCTCATCGTCCCACACTCTTTAAACTGGAGATAGCTTTCTTCTATCTCTTGACTATTTACATTGGGAATCTGACTTAGGCATCGGAGTGTACCCGGGGCTTAGGTGCCCAACTCCCTTGTCTCATCTTTGTGATTGCAGGTAGCTCAGAGCGCGGACCGGTGGGCGATTTCCAACCGTAATAGTTTGGTGCCCACCGTGGGGCCTCTTTTGACTAAGTTTGAAGATTAGCGCGCGAGCACTCTGGTTTCAATGGCTCACAGGAGAACTTGAGCACAGGCATCTCATGCACCTTCGGAGCCGTCTGTGCATGTTCAGGTAGGCAACAGTGGAAGTACGACGAGGATGAACCACGCGCCCACGCCTGTACCAGCACCAATACCACCACCGGTACCAGCACCGGTTCCAACTCATACGCCAACGGCGATGGCGCCACCACCACCCCCTCAGTATGTTACTCGTCAGCAGTTTGATGAGTTGAGGCAACAAATCGAACAGCTGGCTAAAGCCTTGAGGGGCACTCGAGCAAGCGATTCGGCAGCAGGAGGAGAAAATCCCCATCTGGTACCAAATGCGCCCCCTGAAGCCCTGCCAGCGGTCCATCCGCAGCCAGCACGGACGGCTTCTACCAGAACCTTGCCAAGCAGTCCCCCCATGGGAGATCAAGCGCCCGCATGGAGTGTGGCGGGGTCAGTCGCTCGGCATTCCCGACAAATCAGCACCAACCGCCGGCAGCGCCACCTCCGGTGAGAGGCACGAGGTCCTTCCTCGACGCCCTCCACCAGGAGAGGGTTAATGTAGAGACACCAGCAATGATTGCGCCACCTCCGGATACGCCTCAGTCCGAGGTCGAGCGGCGTTTACTAGAGCTAACCACTCGGCTTCAGCAGGTGGAGCAGAACCGGGTAGCTCCGCCGCGGACGGCCTATACTACCATTACGGCACTCTCGGACGAGATCATGAGGGTACCCCCTCCTGACAACTTCAAGATGCCGGTCCTGGACTCGTACAATGGGAGTACCGACCCCGAGCAGCATCTGGATGCGTTTGTCTCTACGACGCTATTCTATCCTCTGAGCGACAGCCTTATCTGCAGAGCGTTTCCTTCAACGCTCCGAGGCGCCGCTCGTACATGGTTTAATAACCTGCCTTCGAGGAGTATTACTTCGTTCGAGCAATTATCGAACAAATTCCTGACGCACTTCCAGGCCAGCTGAGTGCGCAAGAAGACATCTTATCACCTGTCTACGGTGAAACAGCAAAAAGACGAGTCCTTGAGGGACTTTATCAAGCGCTTCAATGTTGAAGTGCTGAAAATCAAGGACGTCGAGCCCGCAGTGCACATGTCTAGCCTGCAGGCCGGGGTCACCGATGGGCAGTACGCTCTCTTTGAAATCCTCTTTTCTGTAAGCAGAAGGCCGGCCTGTGAAAGCAATCAGATATAGGGAACAAGAAAACGGCTGCGGTAAGTCAGTCTAGGTTTTTTAAAATGGAGAATTCCTTGAGTTCAGGACTCGCGCTAGTTGGCCTATTTGATTTAAGCTTCAGGCAGATCAGATAAAGGAAGCAAGAAATCCGTTGCTTGTTTGAGGGAAATCAAAGAACAAGGTATTCACTTACTTTAGCTTTAGTGAATTCCCACTGCAATTACAATCCCTTGCTTGTGTGTGTTGCTTTCTGTCTCACATCGGCATTGGGTTTGTGTGAAGCTTTGGCTTTTAGTCAACAAATGCAGGCTGCTCTTCAGCCTGACGAGTCCGTCCTTCAACAATTTCATTGCCTGGCCGGCCAGCCCCAGCCTATGATAGTTTAGTTTAGCTGCTCTTCGGCTTTCGAGAACAGGGCGTACTAGTTGTTGAGAGCGAAGACTAAGGAACCTACTAAAGAGAGGGTCCTTTGTTGGTCCCTTGCCAAAAAGGCACCCAAGAATCTGGATGACCTGCCGGCCAGGTGTGAGAAGTACGCCGCAGCAGACGAGACGACAAAGGCTCAAAAGAGTAATGCGGTCAACAACCTGAAGGCCAATCCTAAGCCTGACGACAAGAAGAGATCTGAGTCGGCCGACCAGGCGCCGAACTCAGTCGACCACAAGTCCCAATTGTAAACCGGACCCCCTGAGAGCATCCGCTTGATTTCTTTTAATACAAGAAGTGATTTCATTCAGAGTGCAGCAAGCAACACTTAGCAAAACCGCTTCTTCCAGTATGGTCGACCTGCCCACTAG
The DNA here is from genome assembly GCA_028583415.1 of Protea cynaroides. Classification (NCBI taxonomy): domain Eukaryota; kingdom Viridiplantae; phylum Streptophyta; class Magnoliopsida; order Proteales; family Proteaceae; genus Protea; species Protea cynaroides. The sequence goes on from CM053265.1 coordinate 13,481,330, forward strand.
CCCATGCAGGCTTGGGCAGCATGCCGGCCCCTACGACCTTGCCTACTCGTACCCCCCAGCGAGAGCGAGTGGCATGCAGACGATCGTACGATCGGCCTACCCCGCCCACAAGCAGGCAAAGGTAGCACGCCGATCAAAATTGACACTGCATGTTCACACCCACAAGCAGGTGTAAACAACATGCAAGTGTTCAATCACTCGGCCCACCCACGCCCACAAGCAGGCAAGGGTAGCAGGCCGATCAAAAGAAAGGGTGTTGGTATAAGAAAGGCTTGGAGGCCAACAACACATCTAGTCCTGGTCCATCCCATCCTGGTCAGAACCAGAAAATTGAGGAAGAAGAAGAAAGAAGTCTCATCCGGCTTCAAAGAGAAGAAAAGCCGAGCGGAGGTTCGTGGGCAGTCTGCAGCAAAATCGCTCCTTCCGGTATGGCCGACCTGCCCACTAGCCCATGCAGGCTTGGGCATCATGCCGGCCCCTACGACCCTGCCTACTCGTACCCCCCAGCGAGCGCGAGTAGCATGCAGACGATCGTACGATCGGCCTACCCCCACCCGCAAGCAGGTAAAGGTAGCGCACCGATCAAAATTGACGCTGCCTGTTCACACCCACAAGCAGGTGTAAACAGCATGCAAGTGTTCAAACACCCTGCCTACCCATGCCCACAAGCAAGCAAGGGTAGCACGCAAACCTCAAATGAAGCACGCGAACGCATACGCAGTCGGTACGAGCGGCGAGGGCAGTAGTCGGAAGCATACCGCACACTTGGCCACTCAGAGTCTGGGACCAACAAAGCCATTTTTTGAAAATACCTAAGTGTTCTCGGTCGGCCAAAGCGCCGAGCCAATAACACTCCCGGGGTAGGGGCACCTTTGCCATTTCTCGAAACAGAAACAGCGCTCGGACCGAGCCGCACTCAACATTGTTTGCACGCAGCATTACTACTTAATTGTCCTCGGCCTACTAGAGCGCCGAGCCGACAACACCTCCGGGGTAATCGTAGAATCGCCAACCTCATGGCCGACCAGCTCACGGCCGACCTCAGGACCGGCATGCTCGCGGCTGACTTGTCCACAGCTAACCAGCTCACGGCCGACCTCAGGACCAACCTGCTCACGGCTGACTTGTTCTTGGCCAACCAACTTATGGTCGACCTTCTCATGGTCAACTTTGCTACTGTTGACTAGCTCTCGGATGACTTTCCAGGGCCGACCAGATCATGGCTGATCAACTTACGGTCGACTTGCTCAGGGGTGACTTGCTCACGGTCAACTGGCTCAAGGCCGACTTGCCCTTGGGTGACTTCAGCATCTATGCCATTCCATTCGGCTTACTCAAGTCCAACTGACTTACACAATTAATGCCAACCAGTGCGGATCGAAGACAACACTTTAAACGTACTCGACATTGCACGGAGCAATACCGACTATGCTCCAGGGGTATCATAGCATGCACTCAGCAACACAACAAATAAAGACATTGAAAAAGAAAAAAGTACTACAAATTACGGTCGACCGTGAAAGGCCGACCAACGAATGAGTGCCATGTCAGTGGCCGACCCCGAAGGGCCGACTGTGCCATATCAACGACCGTTCATGAAGGCAGACTGTGCTATGTCAGTGGCCGACCCCGAAGGGCCGACTATGCCATATCAACTACTGACCACAAAGAGCCCACTGTGCCATATCAATGGCCGACTGCGATCCAAGCCTGCTAGGGGCACCCGACGTTCACTGTCGCAAATCCAAAGGTCTTTTATTCCAATAAGGGTTTACAGTGTAAAGTTCAACAACTCTCCAATGCCATTCCATTCGGCTTCATCATACCTGAATCTGCCTACTCTAGTCCACAAGCAGACCAGAGTAGCACGCAGACCATACTTGAATCTACCTACCACGGTCCACAAGCAGACCTCGGTAATACGCAGACCATACTGGAATCTGCCTACTCCGGTCCACAAGCAGACCTCGATAGCACGCAGACCATACCTGAATTTGCCTACCCCAGTCCACAAGCAGACCTCGGTAGCACGCAGACCATACTCGAATCTACCTACCACGGTCCACAAACAGACCTCGATAGCACACAGACCATACCTAAATCTGCCTACCACGGTCCACAAGCAGACCTCGGTAGCACGTAGACCATACTCGAATCTGCCTACCACGGTCCACAAGCAAACCGCGGTAGCACACAGATCATACTCGAATCTTTCTACCATGGTCCACAAGCAGACCTCGGTAACACGTAGACCATACCTGAATCTGCCTACCACGGTTCATAAGCAGACCTCGGTAGCATGCAAACCATACTCAAATCTGCCTACCACGGTCCACAAGCAGACCTCGGTAGCACGTAGACCATACTTGAATCTGCCTACCACGGTCCACAAGCAGACCTCGATAGCACGCAGACCATACTCAAATCTGCCTACCACGGTCCACAAGCAGACCTCGATAGCACGCAAACCATACTTGAATCTACCTACCACGGTCCACAAGCAGACCATGGTAGCACGCAGACCATACTTGAATCTACCTACCACGGTCCACAAGCAGACCTCGGTAGCATGCAGACCATACTCGAATCTGTCTACCACGGTCCACAAGCAGACCTCGGTAGCACACAGACCAAACTTGAATCTACCTACCACGGTCCACAAGCAGACCTCGGTAGCACGCAGACCATACTTGAATTTGTCTACTCCGATCCACAAGCAGACCATACTTGAATCTGCCTACTCCGGGCCACAAGCAGACCAGAGTAGCACGCAGACCATACCTGAATCTGCCTACTTACGTCAACAATCGGCACATTCAACACTTTGTAATTTCTCTAGTCCTCTACAAATGCACTTGGCATAGCAACATGCAATTCTGACTAGTCGGACTCTGCCAAACTGTTAGCTGTCGAGGCTGCCAACCAAATGACATTTGCACTATCGAATCTCTCGCATCCGACAGTGCAAAGGGCATCTGTTAGGGGGGAAAATATCACCCAATGGAAATCTTAAATGTGTCAAGCTTCACCTTCGGAGCCGACCGATCGGAGTATCTTGCGCTCGGCTTATGAGGCATTCGGTATCTTACGCCCGGCCTCTCATGCACCTGGCATGTCGCACTCGTCCTATGCCGTCTAGTTATCACCATCTATGGTAGCGCTCGGAGTCATAGTCCTACCCGGCTACGTTTTCCGATCGGTAGTCAGAGTCCTAATGTGATTATGCTACCTCCGAGGAGTCCTTCTCCCAGTCTGATACGACGCCGACTATCACGGTCTGTGACCACTCATATACTGACATGTGTCAGCCCAGAGCTGACTGACCTAACTTCCTTGGCTAAGGTCTCTTACTCCTACTCGGAGTCTACTACACGGGTGTCCCTCAGAGCGACACGTGGCAATCCTATTGGCAGTCTACTCCCCTGAGTCCTGGTACCTCCATGCTTCTTCCCAATCTATAAGTAGAGGACAATCCCTCAAGGTAATCTAAGTTACAAGTGACTAATTGACAATCTCTCTCTCATTCATCATTCTCGCACGCTCAAACTCTCTCATCGTCCCACACTCCTTAAACTGGAGATAGCTTTCTACTATCTCTTGACTGTTTACATTGGGAATCTGACTTAGGCATCGGAGTGTAACCGGAGCTTAGGCGCCCAACTCCCTTGTCTCATCTTTGTGATTGCAGGTAGCTCAGAACGCGGACCGGTGGGCGATTTCCAACCGTTACACATACGCATTAGTTTCTTGGGTGAGTTTACTAAGTGATAGTAAATTAAAACGGAATAATGGGATGTGTAAGACATTTGAGAGGGTAAGAAGTGGACCAATGTGTGTGGTTCCAATGTGAGCAATAGGGGCATGGGAACCGGTTAAGAAACAAATTGATGATGGAGTGGGTGGTTTATGATAATGGGTGAGGAGGTTTAAATTGGAAACCATGTGATCTGTTGCACCAGAATCGATTATCCATGGAGTATGGAAAACTGTAGTGGCAAGACTAATTGATTTACCTGCAAATGTTGCCAAAGGATAAATGTTATCAGTTGAAAGTAATGCCAATAATTGTTGGATCTGGCTAGAAGTGAGCTGGTCACCATTGTTGAGGACCGCATTTGCATGAGGTGCGAAAAGTGTGGATTTGTGACGATTAACCCCCCGGGTTGAATTGGAACCACCGCGAGAAGACCACCATGTTGGGTATTCGATTTTCTTGTAGCATCGGGAGTCCAAGTGTCCATCCATGTCACAAAGTGTGCAATGATATTGTGGTTTTAGGCGTGACGGAGCACGTTGGGAAGCCATAGCAGATTGGTTCGTGGACTGTTGGCGGAAATCTATGATGATGCGTTGGCGTTCTTCTTGGAGTAATAAGGAATAGGCCTTATTGACTTGGGGTAGGGGTTCCATGAGCAATATTTGGCCACGAACCCCGGAGTAGAAATCATTGAGTTATTGTAGAAAATCTATTAGATGATCAATCTCAATGGTGGTAGACAGATCCTTGAAGGCACCACAAGAACAAGTGGATAATTTATGATAGGATGAGAGTTCATCCCAAAAGCCCTTGAGGGTAGTATAATAAGTGGCAATTGCATTAGTACCTTGTGTGCAGTTGGAAATGGCCTGACGGATCTCGAAGATGCGCGAAGCATTCTTTTGGAAAAAATTATCATGGAGATCAGCCCATACGGCGTGCGCATCAGTGATCCATAAAATGCTATTGGCAATAGAAGGGATGGTGAAATGCACTAACCATGATTGCACCATGTTGTTGCACCGAATCCAATAGGGAAGGTCGGTGGAGGGGGCTTTAGGTTTGGGAATGCCATCAACAAAACCAAGTTTATTCTTGGCCTCGAGGGCCATGATAATGGCACAATTCCAAGTAGGATAGTTGTCGCCATTGAATAGTTGGGAAACGAGAGCATGACCCGGTTGATCAAATGGATGTAAGTAGTAAGGAGAGGATGCCTCTAGGACAAGGCTGGTGGTGGGGGTGGTTGGAGCCGCCATATGTGAAATCCGTCAGATCAAATGGATGTAAGTATGAAGGAAAGAATGTGGAAGATGCAGGATTACACTTGCTTTGATACCATGTAAACTCAGAAATTCTATGAGTTTGTTATGTATTTCATCAATCTAATTGAACATATTTATATACAAAAGAATGACAAGTATCTCTCCTATAATCAATCTCTAGGCTTATCTTTAGGCTAGATATCCATGTCCTATAAACCATTAAATCCAATCTCTAGACTTATCTTTGGGCTAGAGATCTCTGTCAAGTTACAATCCTTTGGTTTGTAGAGAATATACAAGGTGTAGAGATATTGTACAATTATGGGACATAAATTGTAAGATGGTTTGTAGTTTGTAATCTGTATTTCATTTCTTCTAATTAATTTGGGCCCAAAAGAGCTAAATGAATATCTGAATTCTGTTAGAAGTTAGAACACCATCTTCGTAGGCAATTACTGAAATTATTTTCTTCATTTCTTCTCTTTTTATCTGCATGTACTTGTAATTTTCATGGTATCTCATCATCGTTTATATTGAGTGGGTCTCACGCTCTAGAGGTGGGTCCCATATCATATCAACGGTGATAGAATTCCATAGAAAGTACATGTAAATGCAGGTGATCTAAACTCTCAAATCAATATAAAGTTCTTATGTTATAGTGTTTTTTTTTTATTTTTTATCCTTAATGCCTTAATGGTCCTTCATGATTAGGATTTAGATCCATTTTGTTGCATGCATGGCTTATCTTTATTTATCATTATTTTTTATCCTTAATCATTTTTTTTCATTTATAAGTCACGTTGTAATTGATTAGTAAATGAGTTCGTTTCTTACAACAACAACAAAAATAAATAAATAAATAAATAAATAAATAAATAAAATAAATAAATAAATAAATAAAGTAAATAAATAAATGAGTTCGTTCTACATACGTGGCAATTATTTTTCTCTTAAAGGCGGTAGTTAAAAGAGTTAGCATGGAGTTAGTAGACGTGGTAGTGCTTTTGATAATAACTGCAGGGTAGTTAGCCATCTTATTCAATCGATAGTTAGTTTTTGAATCTCGACAATTACTCGTTTGAATAACGTGGTAGGCTTCTTCAAAGTCAAAAGAGGTTTTCTCAATATAACTAAGGTGTCAGAAATGAAGCTGAATCACGTATTGAAATGGTATCGAATCAGTTAAATCAAAATTATAAAATTAATTATTAAATAGCTCAGTTTTGGTTTCAAATATGAAACTGTTTAGTTAAACGGTTCGATTTCAAAAAGAAAATCATTTAAATTAACTACTTAGAATCGTTAAAATCGATTAAACATTTACTTTAATCCCTTAATACTAAAAGTCTATATTTATATAAATAAATTATATTTTAATACTTTCAATAAGGCGTACTTTTAAATTGTAAATCTACTTTCATATTTGATTAAAATTATTTTAATAATTTATTTGACTTTCCCTCTATTTTGTTTCTAACTCTCTTCTTCTCCTCCTCTCCTTCGTGGTAACGAAACAGTTTAAAAATCAAAAAATCGAAACCGGTTAATAATCGTTTGGTGAACATTTTGAAACCATTTTGTAAATGGTTCGGTTTTGATTTTATTTATTACACATTGAACTAAAACCAAATCGCACTGTTAAATCAAAACCGCACCGTTTAACACCCTTAAATACCAATTCTTCGTTCTTATTTTTCCACCGAACTAAAATCAAACCGTATTGTTAAACCGAAACTGCACCATTTAACACCCTTAAATAGAACCAATTCCTCGTTCTTATTTTTCCAACTATCTTCTGTGTCTTTTCTCTTATTTTCTCTCTAATTCATATTTGGCCCAACCCTTATATATGTGTTCGTATTTTACCTTTATATATATATATATATATATATATATATATATATATATTAAACGTGTTCGTACATTTAAGCATAAAATTAGATTTTGATGACTCTGATGAATGCCTGAGGTAGAGACGTGGGTAGAGATGCTATTGGGCTTAATGGGTTTTTTACTGGGCTGTCAATTGGGTTCGGATCAAATCAGATCGATATCAGCCGATAAACCCAGCCCAATAGAAAATCAAAACTAAATCGGCCTAGTTCTTAACGTTCCCAACGTAGCATATCTAGCCCAAAACTCATATCGGACCTGTTTCAAGGTGCCTCTCTCAAGCCCAAGACCAAATAGACCTAAACCGAAATCAACCCGATGGACCCACTAACACCCCTCATTGTCGTCAACATCATTATTTTTAATCGGTCTATAAACTGACGGTAAGGGACTCATTCCAAAGTGTAATAAAAACAGAAAGAGTTGTTGGGTTTTGATTCTATAATTATTCTCATGTTATAGATTATGCCTTCTTATAAGATTATAAAATGCTCTTATTAGGCTTGTGATCATCCATGTAGACGAAGATGAGGACGGAACAAATAGAAAACTCAAAAAAATGAAAGAGAGTAAGACGTTTTAATGTTTTTGATTTTTAGCTTATAGTTGTATTTGTTCAATCTAAACCAAGATTTCGTTTCGTTTAAAGGTATATTGGGTTCATCTGATCCATTTGATCAGGCTACACCCTTGCACCAAGAATGCCCATTTGATAATAGCATCAACTGGGCACCTTTAATAATCAAACCGGTCCATCTAAGTTGAACTACATGGTGCAGACTGAAATTGACACCCTTTGATCAGTCTATCAATTTATCACGGAACTATCAATTAACAACTAACAAACTCCATGGTCTAAAATTATTCACCCACAAGATTCTTCTTATGCAAAATTCCATAATACCGTTAATTCATGCTTAGAGTAATTATGACTCATTTCTTATCCTCTTTCACCTCCTTGAGAGAGAATCCCTCTCCTTCATTTCTTGTGAAAGACAGGATCCAATTTAGGATGAAGTGGGGACAACATGTCACAAAATTTGATGGCATAAAAGATTTGATTGGTGACGAGAAAGGTGTAGAGATGATTTTTTCATGATGGTATGTCTAAATGTAAAACAAAAAATAGTCAAAAATAATTCGGATCCACATCTTCTCTTCCACTCTTGGAAGAGAAGTGAGGCTCTAATAGACGACACTTGGGGTTTAGGTTAATCCAAACCTTCCGTCTGAACCAATATCTCCTTGGCGATTCAAATGGAGGACTCAGATAGGGGCGCCACCTTGGAGGAGAGGAAAGGATTTGAATTCAAATAATTGTCACGTATTAAAAGAATTATCATTCTTATTTTAAAATATTATTGGATAATTTTGATATTTTAATTAAGAACTAATTGTACGGTAAAAAAAACCTTTACTATAAATACAAGATATAACAAGATTGTTATAATTTAACCTCATTTATTTTGATGTAAAATTTTACTATAAAATTTTAAACAGCAAATTTTATATATATAAAAAAATTTCAATATTTATTTCGAAAAGATTAAAAAAAGGCTAAGATCTTTTTCATCCCCTTAGAGGTCACTAAAATAAACATTAGAATTTTATTTTAGATATAAAATAAGTTAGGATAAAATTTTACTGTGTAAAAAGAAAAAAATGGCCCTTTAAAAAATAAATGGGTGCCACACGATCAATATAGATTTCGTTAGGGTATACTAAGTACACGCCACGTTGGAGACATTCACGTGGGCGTGCCACGCGAACAAGCATGAGTCGCTTGAGATAACAGAAAGAGATTCGCCTAAACTGAAATACCGCAGTCGTGGCGATCTTTTCGCCACGAGCTCTCCGCCACTCGATCCGATTCTGAACGCTTATCTATGTCTACTGTTCAAATTTCAAAATGTGAATAAAAGTAGTATGGAGATGGGGAAGCACATTAACTTAAAATAAGGATAAACGATGGCCCTCAAGCAATAATAAATTCTGGCCCACATCACTCGGACTCGAAAGGGAAGGCGGTCACAAGAACTACTGCCATAATCTGATGGGTCCCACTCATACAAGTCAGATCGTCCATCCTCCATCCCAGGTGCACCTCACGTGGACCGGGCCAACTTCCATGGATAGAATCTTGCCACGTAGGCAAGAGTGTATCCAAAGCTTCTAGTTGTATCACACGTCAGCATCCAACTACCACGAAAAATATCCTCGCCGAATCGATTAAAGGAGATCGCAGAAGCTCGTCGCCTGATGATGCGACGCGTGGCGGTAGCTAAGGACTAAGATAACGAGCCCCCAGCTACGAGAATTGGAGAATGTCTCCCGAAACCCTAGGTCTGGAAGAGAGCGAGGTCCTTTTTCCTTTTTTCTCTGACACTAAGTTCCTGTAAAATGACAATATTACCCTCTATATATCACTGGTGAAGTAGTTATTTTCCGTGTTTTTCGCAAAAACAGAGGTGATTTCTGCAAATTGCCTCAAGCCGTCCTTTCTACCGCGTTCTACTTTCTTTTCTTGTTTCTCGATTCTGTCATTAGTCGTCAAATCGTTTCTGGCGAAGTTGCAGGAGAACCAAAGAAGAAGGAAGCTACCGGTATTTTTGTTTTTTTTTGGGGGTGGGGGATTGAGGTGATTAGCGATGAAGGAATGCGAACTCTGCAATCATCCGGCGCGGATGTATTGCGAATCCGATCAAGCGAGTTTGTGTTGGGACTGCGATGCAAAGGTTCATTCTGCAAACTTCCTCGTCGCAAGGCATTCGAGGAGTCTGCTTTGCGATGTCTGTCAATCTCCGACGCCTTGGAATGCTTCAGGATCCAAGCTTGGACCGACGGTCGCGGTTTGCGAGAGGTGTGCTAATAACTGTAACGGCAGGGGTGAGAGAAACGGAGCAGACGTAATTAGTGAGGGAGCAAATGACGGGGACGATGAGATTGACGGAGAGCAGGATGACGATGACGAGGAAGAGGAAGAGGAGACTGATGACAGTGAAGATGAAGATGAAGACGAAGATGGCGATGTCGACGATGATGAGAGTGGAGAGAATCAGGTTGTACCTTGGTTTTCGACTCCGCCTCCGCCGGTTACAAGTTGTTCAAGTAGTGATGAATCTTCAAGTAATGACCGCAAAAGAAATATTGCGGAATCAACGTTTTCTTTAAAAAGGATGCGTGAGAATGCAGATCGTTGTCATGTATGTATCGTTTTGTTTCATTTTTCTTTATTGACTCTGTTTTCTTTTCTTGATCGTGCTCTATAACTCAGTTAATGTAGAAGAGTTAAAGAAAATTTCTAGGAATTTAACGTTGTTGAATCCGACGATATTTACGGCGGAAATATATTTAGAACTGAATCTGCTATATTTCAAGGATTCTCCGAAAAAATCTGTTTCTTCGTTTTCTATTTGATCATCTGTTCGAGTGTTTGACGGCAAATTTCTAACCCTTACAGGATAATCTCGTCTGCTCATTTTCCCACCCAAACAATGATACGTCGTTGGCGGCAACAGGCGCTGGACTGTCAGACTCCTCTTGTAGCCCATTCAGCCCTTCCAAGGGCCTAAAGGACCCACCGGAGGCAACGGCGGCGGCAGCAGTCCTTTGCTCGCACGAGAGATTCCAGCACGACAGCAGCGATAAGAAAAGATCGTAGTGCCGCTGATCTCGATTATCATAACCGTCTGATCTGAATTTGTTTTCATTTTTTTCCTTAATTTATATCGCATTACAACATTCAATCTTTGATTGATCTTTCTAACCAGCAGACAGCTTGTATTAATCCGAAATTTCTGGATAATGTTTGGTGGCAAAATTTTTGTCAATGTCAGCAAAATGCCATGGTTAGCTTCCTGCCAAAGCATGGGTTTTCCTCCGAATGTGCGTGGCTGCCGTTCTCTGGTGGGTGGTCCTTCATGCCACGCATCTAACATGCGCCGGCTTGAGGTTAGTTGCAATGGATCCATACTTTCTTTCTTGCATTACCTGCCAGCCACATGTTTAACATTGCTGCAAACTAACGTGCGCCTTTTATCACATCTCAAACTTGAAGATATTTTGGATTTCTGTTATTAAAAAAATGTTGGATTATCAGCATATATAGATAACTATTGTGGCATTGGTCCATCACATCAGGTGATTGGTTCAAGTTTGTTTATGGCCAGGAAACAAGATACCATGTATACATGTGGTTTATAGGTTTAAAATAATACAAGTAGGAGGATTGCCTTATTTGGAACCTAAATTGTGGCCAGGGTTTCACACATGACGTGCATCCCTTAAAGTTAGGCTTTGATTTCCGTCTTTTACTATACTAATCACTTTTTAAATTGCAACTTGTTTCTATGGGATCGTAGAAGTATAGTTCAACTAATCAATGGATAGGCTGATTTGTATTAATTCATTTAATCTTGTTTTAATATTATTATATATAATATCGATCACATACTAGTTTCTTATTGGAACTGTATACTTAGATTGATTTTTTAATACCTAGATTTAGAACATTGCTTGAGAAGGAAGCTTAAAGAAAATTGTATGTGGTGGAGGTTATAAGATATTTGAGTGGAATGATATTATTGTGGGGCTGTGGTGCATCCTTAGGCAAAATCTTCCACCTTGTATTTCCTGCTTTTTGTAACTTGTGATGAAAGCCAGCCGCTTCTTTATTCTTCTATTGGGGAAGTGTGGGGACTGTAGATGGGGGCTTTGATAGTGACAGGCCTCTGCTTTTAGTTGCTGTGTGCTCGAGTACCAACTTCATGGCCTTGGGTCAAAATTTTGTCTATTTGACGTGTGGTCTTTGGTGGACGAGAAATTGAGTGGATGGGAAATTCTGGGGTTCGAGATGTGGCTCATTCCCTATGTTAGGTAGGTTTGATGAGCTCTCTCAGTCATGAACAGCGCGTATGAAAAAGAAAGATTATTACCCTTCGAAAAAAATAAATAAATAAAAAGAAATATCTATTAAATCAAATGGGGTTTTGTTAGAATGGGCACATGTAACACATGTAACACGCAACTTCCATAAACATTTTTTTCTACCATAAAATCAAACTTACACAAATTTGTCAAAAAAAATAAAAAATTCCCTTTCTAACAGCAATTTCTAATTTTTAAGGTTATAAATTAATTGCTCTCTCATGCTCTGTTTAGGGTTGGTCAGAATAAATAGAGGAATTTTAAGGTGAATTATTATTGCTGCAAGGTCTTTTATATATATATATATATATATATATATATATGCATTCAAGGAAGAGAGAAAGAAGTCCCGATCAGGGTTGTTTTGGTCAGAACACCAGCGTTTTTAAAATTTTCGACTTTCAAAGCTCTGAAGCTCGTCAAACTATTTTAGATCTGGGGTCTTGGAATTATGACGGCAAGCCTTTGATTTTGAAAAAGGTCAGGCTATCAAACACGGAATCAGAAGTGAATTACAGGTCGGACCAAGCGAAAACCAAGCAACGGATGAACCCCTATTTGAGTCAGACGCACACCAGAACAAGGCGACCGGAGGGGTTCCCTAGATCCATTCTGACCTAAATGGATGAATTCAGAAGGAGGCAGACAGATACGACGGCTACACACACCTCTTTTTTAATTGGGAGTCTTCTCACCCTTTAGAGCGGTCAAATATATATATATATATATATATATGGGTGGGGGAACAATGGCCTCTGGATGAGAGGTACTGGGCGTTTGTTGGGGGAGGGGAGAATAATGCATTTCCATATATATTAATACTGTAGGTATTACTGTGCATTCTTAATTAAGAGAATCATTTTTAAAAAAAAGATGGTTTAGGCTTGTCTTAAGATATTTAAATATTCTGAAACATCACATGCCATTGTTACATGGATAATGATCTAAAATTTAAATAGTATAATTGGCAATCTGCATAACCAAAGGTGTGTAGAGCACTGGTCTAACCAAAGTGGTCCAAGACCAATACAGGTTTTTCATTTTTTTTCTTTTTGTATTTTTGTGGGTGAAAGAAAGAGTTATAATAACCACCACTAATGGGTTCATCTTGACTCTCATTTGAACCAAGCAACAATTCAAGTGGTTCGATAGTCTGTTACTCCACATGAACCTCTGAATACAACAATCGCAATTTGTAGTACGACAAGAAATTATAACAACTATGAGCATGCAATCTGTCTAATGGGGCTTAATTTAATATATTTGCATTACATTAGATCAGATTAGTATAAAATAATATTTACATGTCAAGGCCAAACATTTGGGTTCGGAAAGGTTTTTATGAGATTTTATGTGCTTGGCTGCGGCCGTACTAATAAGTTAATTTTTTTTGGCACTTTAAAAATTCTCTAGTAATTCTATAAAAAAAAAAAAAAGATTCTCTAGTAATTCAAAGGTGGGTCCCATAGCAAGTTCCAATTGTCTTCTTTGCAATCTCTGTTTGGCCATCACTTTGATTGTAGTATTGCGTGCCAAACATTTTCAGTTCGCATAATGGCATTGCCAAAAATGATTGATAAACATCGGGTCCCTTACTGCGGCCCACGGGGTTTGGGGTCTTATTACCTATGATCGTTTGTTATTTTTTTGATTGAATTATGAAAGATTTGATCGGTCTTTTTCCAACCTCAAAAGAGAACATATGATAAGGAGGTCGTTTTTTTTTCTTTTTTTTTTTTTTTTTTTTTTTTGATAATATTTGGATCATTTATTACACAAGAAAAAAAAAAGAGGGAGATGGGAAAAGATTACACACCTTTCATGAGGGATCCGAAAACCACTCCCCTAGTGGCAGGGACAATGACCACTAAGCAACTAAGGGTAAACCCTAAACAAGAAAAATCACCATCCCCCATTTACCATGCACAAAAGCATAGTGGGTGGGGAAGGACTGAAAAAACAAACAAGAAAGGGTCATATAATTCCCCATAACATAACTTTTAAAAACTTGCCACATCTTCACTCATCTTTGAGGCAGCCAGAAGGCCTTCGCTAGCAGTCATTTCTTCTCAAGGGAGGGGGAGGGTAATGTTGTGATCATCGTCCTCCCAACAGGAGGATTCCTCAAGGGGGGCCAAAACTGAGTGTTCATTATCCAGAGATTTCTCAATCGATCGATTCCCATGGTTGTCCCATTTATCGGCCTGGTTCTCTACCCCATCCACAGAATGATTGGAGGTGTGGTTCACAATCAAGATGTCTTCAAAGATAAAGGCCAAGTGGCTTTAAATCATAGGGGATTTAGAGGTAGAAGATCCCAAGAAACCGGTTCCAATAGAACCAGACAATGACAGGGGGCAGGAGGACAAAATAAGCCTAGAAATAAACCTGGCTTGAGGACGGACTCGCGGTAGAGAAATGGGTCAGAATTAGGGGTGTAAGTTTTACCCTGACAACCCGAACTCACCCAGGCCCCCTAAACCCTGGTAGGGTTGAACCCGGCCCGAAACCTGACAAGGCTGGGTTAGGGTTTAATTTTGTATGAACCCTGACAGGGTTGGGCTGGGTTAGGGTTGACCCCCTAGGTTGAGCCTAGCCAGGCCCAGCCTGACCCTATATATATATATATATATATATATATATATATATATATATATATATATATATATATATATATATATATATATATATATATATATATATATATATATATATATATATATATATATATAATCCCTCAAACTAAACCTAATCAGCTAATGTACTCAAATCTCATCTCACAGAGTCACGGCTTCACTTCTTCTCTCCATCTCTCTTTCTTAAACGAAACCCTAAAAGGCTAGGGCACCTCCCACATCTCACGGAGTCATGGCTTCATCTCTTCTCTCCATCTCTCTTTCTCAAACGAAACCCTAAAAGACTACGACGCCTCCCACATCTCACGGAGTCACGGCTTCACCTCTTCGCTCCATCTCTCTTCCTCAAACGAAAGTACAAAACCCTAAAAGACTATGGCGCCTCCCACACTGAGAGTGAGAGTCAGCAATGCCTCCAGACTCTCTATCACTCAATCTCTTCGATCTCTCGACTCTCGAACGCTCTCTCATGACTATCATTGCCCAACTCACTGTCGTTGCAACCTTCTTTTCTTGATAAGCTTTGTGGGGAAAGCGAGATCAGAGCACCTCAATGTGAGTTCTATCTTCTTCCTCTTCTTCTGGTTCTTCTCTGCAACTTCTGCTGATTGAAACCAAGCTTCTTTTTTCCTGGCTCTTTTTAATTTCTAACTAGTTGATATTACTGGAGTTTCAATGTTCTCCTTCAACTTTTTCTATGCTATTGTTTATTTTACTCCTAAGTAGATGCACATGACCTCTATTTAGTTTCCCTTGCCATTGACTTCCTTTTTGACCTAAGAGTTGCCCAAATCTCCAGTTATGGCTGCCTCTGCTTCTGAGGATACAGCCTCTAATGAAATTAGTTTGTGTTTTCCAATATTATATTGATGAAACTGAAATTGTAGCTTGAATGCATGATAATTTATTCTAGTGTTTGATAATTAGAAAAAGACATGTAATTAAATTAGGTCTAGTTGAAAGTTCTGAAATCGGAGGTTATAATCATTTAATATTAGTCAGTTTAGTTTTGGCTTTAAGGGAAGTCTTCTGTCTTGACTCTACAGTGTTAGATCTCAACTGGTCATTTGTGGGGTGCATTTATTCTGTGATGGTAGACCATCCTATTGTAATGCCTAACAGGAATTTGTGTTCCTTCCCATTCCGACCAGTCTTATTACTAATCATCTATGATTTTTTTTTCAATAGACCTAATCTGTAAGTAAAATTAAGGAATTTTCTATCGTGGTTTTTGAAATAATACTGGGAATCAAGAAATATTTCCATTCATGATTCAACCTCCATGTTGCCTTACACATTCAAGGAATATTTGTTGTCAATCCAAGGTTCGAGGATTTTGAATCAGCCCGGTTCCAGATTGGCTAGAGTTAGATTGAATTGGTAATTGGTTCAAATTGAGATGGCTCAGTCTGATCCGATTCCTCAAACCTTGTATCAATCTCTCTAACTTGGGCAGTAGCATCAGATCATGAGTTCATGACCATCATTTTTTTTTCCATTTATCAGATCTTTATATTAAACACTTAAACTGGTTATGATTTGTATTTGTTCCATTTATCAGATTTGATTGTTAAACATTTGAACTGATTTGGTTTGTATTTGTTAGGTTCTTAAAAGAATGCCATAGGTTGATTGTATTTGTCATATGTTTTAAGTTATAATTGTTATTTGATAATTTGTTGTATGTTTAGGGTCAATCAGAGTCAATATCAGGGTCAATTTGACCCTGAATTAGGGTTAATCAAGGTTAACCCGGCCCAACCAAGCCCTATCAGGGTCAATCAAGGTAGGTTAGGGTTAGGCCCAACCCTGCCAGGGTCAGGGTTAGGGTTGTAAATTTTTTAACCCTGGCTGGGTTGGATAGGGTTAGGGTTGAGTTTTAATAGTCAGGGTTGGGGTTAAGGTTTTGAAAAATCCGGCCCAACCCGACCCTGTTGCAGCCTTAGTCAGAATAGGAGTCACCCCCCAACACCGCCTGCCCTACAAGAATAGGTTGTCAAGAGAGGGCAAAGGGCTTAGGTTGGGACATGACGAGTCTAGGATAGACATTCCTGAAGTTAAAATTTAGGATCGGCTTCCAAAGGAGGGGGAAACGAGTGGTGGGTCTTGCAATGAGTCAACTCTTGACAGCTCAAAAGAGGGGATACTCAATGGAAAGGAAGTATGAGGCTTTAGAAGATTAGCTCTGGGCTATGGGTCAACATACTCTCCTTCTTCAAGCTCATTCACCGTGTTTAACTGCATGCCCTCCTTGGATAAGCTAGTAGGAGCATTGGATAGAGTGATTTGGGTCCTATGGGCCATGGGACCTGCCTCGGCAAGAGAGGAACTGACAGTAGCAAGTCTAGCCTCCTACTACCTTTCCAAAAGGGTAATGGGAGACCCTGGACCCCTAAGACAATTCAAAAAACTATCACTAGGATTGGCAATTTGAGTAGCCTTGGTTTTCTCGTAAGTCTGAGGTCCATCTCCTTCCCTTACTTCGTTCTCCTCCACCACTTGCAAGGGATCTTCAACGCCCTTTTTTGAATGCTTTGAAGCAGGGGGCTGGTGTTTTAGGCCAGCTTTCTTTGGCCCACCCACAATTTGACATTGCTGCAGAACCTTGGATCCTTTTCCCATATCAGTTTCCTTAGCCATTGATAATGTAGAGAGATTGTATGGTCCACATAGATTAACCATCATGTGGTTTAGATTAATTTATCTTTAGTTCTTTTTCATTTTCTAGATTCATTTTCCTACATGTATTGTACTTTTATACTACATGTACTACTCTCATTGTACTACCTGTATTGTACTATCAGTACTATCTCTTTTTTTCTTTGTATTTGATGCGTGCCGAGCGCAATCAAAAATAAATTACTCTACCTACAATGAATAGCAATGGTAAGTAAAGGTCGATCCACAGAGACAAGTTAATCAAATTGTCTACTAACCAAGAAAAAAGGGGGATTTTCTTCTGCAATTTAATTGACATAAAAATAATTTTTAAGAAATAACAAAATTGAGTAACAAAAATTCAATCGAAGACAATATCGATTCAAAGAAAATTACTCACGGTTGTAAATTGATCACTGACGTCATATATAGATTATTCTCTATTCAAATATTTAACCAAGGATTATCAAAAAGCCAGATAATCCTTTTCTTCCTTAATTTTGTTAATCTGAATCCAGCACACAAATTAATTCTTATCAATAAACCAATTGGTATTAAGAAATCCTCATGAATCTATTGACAGTATTACACTCTTGGAGGAAATTAAAGATGAACAACAATCTAACAAGCATCAGATTATTTAATTCATTCTACGTTTCCTTTAAGCAAGTAAAAAAGACTTAAATCAT
This sequence comes from Protea cynaroides, assembly GCA_028583415.1. Taxonomy (NCBI): domain Eukaryota; kingdom Viridiplantae; phylum Streptophyta; class Magnoliopsida; order Proteales; family Proteaceae; genus Protea; species Protea cynaroides. Next base: position 13,499,154 of record CM053265.1, read on the forward strand.
AATTGTTCTGCTTAATTGCTACTCTTTCTAAGCACCATAACAATTACTGATTATGGATTCAGGTTAGCTATAAACCACACAACTCAATCAATCAATAGGCCTCTTAATAAACTGAATCATGCAATCATTCACACGAAGAATCAAGAAAGATAGATAATTGAATAGAAAAAATAACTAAGATTAAGAACAAAGTCTCACAATTTTACTAATCGGATGGAAATTCTCTTGAATCAATTAAAGAACTTAACTAGACATGGAAGAAAAGAAAAGCACGAAAGAAATAAAATTATCTTCTCAATATTTTTGGATGCTCTATACGTAGCATTTACAGTGCTTAAATAGCTAGAGTAGAGAAGACTAAAACTGGTATGTCTAGAATTAACAACCTTATTACATGAAAATAAAGATTAGACAAAATCCTCTTGCCTAGATTAGATAAAGAATCATTCCATTATTAACCAAATGTCACCCCTAGTCCTGTCAATCTTTGTAATATTCTATAATGGTGTATATTCTCCTCAAGATTTCTAACAATCAATCAAGGCCTTCCAATAGTGAACCTTCCATGTGTGAAAACCTTCATTCTTTGGTTCGAATTCAGATCAACTTTTCAGATCAGATTGTTAGACCACATTTGGTTTCTGGAATTCTTTCCACGTTAGAAATCTGCATGAAATTCAGAAGGTCATTAATAAAAATGCCAAAAAAAATTTATTTTAATCATAAATTATCAATACTTTGTCACCAATGTCTTATATATAGGGAATCATCACAAATGAGTACCATAAAACATAAAACATGTTAAATAGACTAAATATAAAGAGAATAAATATATAAAATTATGAATCCATCAAATTCTCCCACACTTAGCTTTTGCACGTCCTCGGATAAACTAAATACTAAGTAAATTTTTTTCACTTTCATCCCACAGCATTCAAAGAATATGTGTACCATGAATCAGAAACCAATTCAAGAGATCAAGAGAACAATATATGTCATAGTCAAAGGCCACTTAACAAATATGAATAATATCTAACATAATGGTCTTATTTAAAAGTGAACATGCTAATGTTTAGTAGATTTTCTCATGGGATTCTCTCTACTCACTAAAAAATTTAAGGTTTAACTGTTTCTGTTAGCTAGATAATGATCATGCTAGATTGAGCATGATCGTGATAAGATCTTCTATTGAAGGAAAGCTGGTTGGTGTGATTGATGCAAGATGGGTAATTTGGTTGGTGGGTAGGTGATTGTGGTAAGATCTCTTATAGAAGGAAAGTTAAGTAGCTGATTTGGTTGGTGTACAAATTGTATGGATTATATTACTATCTATGGATAGTTTCCCTTGTATTATTTTCTCTATTTAAAGGATAATAAACCTCCCCAAAAAGCATGAAGAACTTGGGGATTCTCACGTGGAGAGACTTCTGTGGTAGAAGTTCGAACCACGTAAATATTTTCTCGTCTTTCCTCTATGCATAAGTTAACATGGTATCAAAGTGGATACAGATCTGATCGTGGTGTTTAGGGCACTTTGTTCGCTCTCGTCGTGGTTTGCTGCCCCATACTCTGATAAGTTGTTATTTTCTTTTGTTATTCTTTTAAATCATTTATCATGACTAGTTCCAGCACTGTTGATAATAGTAAAGCTAGTTCTGGTTCTCATGAGATGAATACTTGTCTCACCTCTATCCTTCTCACTGGCCGCAATTACTTGCCATGGTCAAGGGCAGTAACTGTTGCCCTTGGAGGCCGTGCCAAGCTTGGTTACATTAATGGTCAAATCAAGGCTCCTGCCTCTATGGATACTAAATTCCCTGATTGGGAAGCCAATGATAATATGGTCATGTCATGGCTTTTTAACTCTATGGAACCACAACTATATGAAATATTTGCTTATTCAGAAACGTTTAAGATCCTTTGGGACTCCTTAAAGGAGATGTATGGCCAAGTTGATAGCTCCTCTCGAATCTTTGAGTTACAACAGGAGATTGCTCATGCTGAACAACCTCCCAGTTAACCATTTACAGAGCATCTTGGTACCTTAAAGAAAAAGTGGGATGAGTTACGTTAGTACCGCCCTCATGCCCAATCAATTGATATTTACATTCAACGTGAAGAGCAGGATCGTATTTTTCAATTGTTGGCAAGTATTCGTCCTGAATATGAAGATCTTAAGCATCAAATTCTTATGAGTGCTACTCTTCCTTCATTTACCAATGTCTGTGCGACTATTCAACGAGAGAAAACTCATCGTCGTGTAATGAGCTCCAAATCTGTGATGAATGAATCCATTGAAAATTCTGCTCACTCAGCCAATGGTCATGTTTCTATTGAGGGAAACACCCGTGGTACAGGTCGATCTTTCTCTCGAGGAAGAGGAAAAGGACACAGTTCTCATGCACCTTTTCATTGTGATCACTGTAATCGGGATGGTCATACCAAGGACAGATGTTGGTCTTTATATCCTCACTTGTGTCCTCCCAAAGATAAAGGATCAGATACACCTCTTGTTGCTTAAGTTAGTTCATCCACACTATAATTCTCGATTGAACAACTCGCTACCCAACTCCATCAGCTTATGCAGCCACATGGAACTCCCACTTCCACCATAAATTCTGTGACTTCCGCATCTGATAATGACTCTCTTGCTCTGTTCGTTTCTACTAAAGATTCTTTTATCATAGATTCGGGGGCTACTGATCATATGTGTTGTTCATCGCATTTTTTATCTGATATTCGTCATGATAATGGTCATCGACAGTTTATTACCGTGGCTAATGGTGCAAAGGTTCCTATTGAAGGGATTGGAAAAATCAATCTTTTTTCAAATATCGTTGATGTTTTATTTGTACCTTCTCTATCTTCTAACTTATTATCTGTCAGCAAGATTACTAAAGACCTACATTGCATTGTTATGTTTTTTCCCAACAAGGTCATATTTCAGGATAGGTTCACCGGGAAGACGATTGGTGAAGGTCGATTCCTTCAAGGTGTTTACATTTTGGACTTTTCTCCTGTAGCATTGATTGTTCAACAAAATCCATCTAAGGACTCACAGCTATGGCATTGGCGAATGGGTCTCCCATCTGATTCTATCCTCCATTCCCTTAATCCCTTATTGTCTCTTGATTCTAGTACTTGTGAGACATGTCATTATTCCAAGCAACATAGATTACCTTTCCCTACTCGTAATCATACTTCCACTGAATTGGTTAAATTAATTCATTCTGATGTTTGGGGCCCTGGTCCAATTGACTCTCAGGATGGTTTTAGATACTTTGTCACCTTTATTGATGATAAATCTAGATCTACTTGGTTGTATTTATTACGCTCTAAAAGTGAAGTGTTACAAGTTTTTCAGGAATTTTATTGCATGGATCAAACTCAATTTGGTACTCCCATAAAATACTTGAGGACTGATAATGGCACCGAATATACCAATACCTCATTTGAGTCATTTCTTAAAGGTCTAGGTATTATTCACCAAACATCCTGTGTTGGTACCCCTCAACAGAATGGTATTGTCGAGCGTAAAAATCGCCATCTCCTTGAAGTAACACGATCACTTCTTTTTCATAGGCATATTCCCAAGTCCTACTGGGCCGATGCTGTTCTCACTAGTTGTTACTTGATTAATCGACTACCAAGTCAAACCTTACATGCCAAATCCCCTATGGAGGTTCTTTACGGTCGCTCCATTGATATTTCCCACCTTCGTGTGTTTGGGTGTATTTGTTATGTTCATTCTCAAGCAGGTGGAAAGTTGGATCCTCGGGCCCACAAATACATTTTTTTGGGATATTCTTCTATTAAAAAGGGTTACCGCTGCTATGATCCTTTCGTTCGAAAAATGTACATTTCTTGTGATGTCTTTTTTTACTGAACATCACCTCTTCTTTCCTGGCAGGACCAAAATTCAGAGGGAGATTGATACTGACTATGGTGAATTTGCTCCTCCTATACCTATTGTACATGATGTCAATAGTGAATTTAGTAATCATAGTGATCATCCTATTGCAGATCATCCTCACCCTGTTGAAGCCGTTCCTGCAGAAATAGAGATAGTTGAAGAAAGTCTCGATCTACCGACGCCAGTCAGAAGATCTACTCAAGTGTCACAACCTTCTACTATATTACGAGATTACTTCACCTATCACACTGTTGAATATCCAATTCAACAACATGTTTGCTATGACAATGTTTCTTCTGAATTTTTGGCATTCTTGATAGCAGTTGATTCTCACAGTGAACTAATTAATTTTGCTGAGGCTAAGGTCTCTTCTGTATGGATTGATGCCATGAATGATGAGCTTTCAGCTCTCGATAGAAACCACACTTGGGACATTGTACGTCTACCCGCCGAAAAGCGTCCTGTTGGCTGTCGATGGGTATACAAGATCAAGTACAAAAGTGATGGATCTATTGAAAGACACAAGGCAAAACTTGTTGCCAAAGGTTATACACAAACATATGGAGTTGACTACAAGGAAACCTTTGCTCCGGTCGTGAAAATGAACACTATGAGAGTGTTAATGTCAATAGCAGTAAATTGTGGTTGGTCTTTATTTCAAATGGACGTGAAAAATACATTCTTGCAAGGGGACTTAGAAGAAGAAGTATACATGACCACTCCTCCTGGTCATCCCTTAAAACATCAAGCTAGAGTCGTGTGTAAGCTCAACAAAGCCATTTATGGGCTTAAACAGTCTCCACGGGCATGGTACGGTAAGTTGAGTACTGCTATTATAAGTTTTGGCTTTCGTCAGAGTATGTCTGATTCATCGATGTTTGTTAGAAGGAACACCAATGACATCATTGTTGTGTTGGTTTATGTTGATGACATTGTCATCACTGGTGATAATCTCTATGACATAGTGGCTTTCAAACAGTATTTGAATGAGAAATTTGACATCAAAGATCTAGGAAAATTACGATACTTTCTCAGAATTCAAATAGCCACATCGACTAAGGGTTTGTTTATCTCTCAAAGAAAGTATACTTTGGATCTCTTGAAAGAGACCGACAAGCTTGGTGCCAAACCTGCCGATTCCCCCATGGACTATAATAGTAAATTTCTCACTGATACTACTCCATTACAAGACAGCAGTCGCTTTCAACGCTTAGTGGGAAGATTAATATACTTAACAATTACCAGGCCTGACATCTCTTATGCAGTAAGTTATGTGAGTCAGTTTATGCAAGCACCTACTGAAGGACATATGGAACTTATTAACCGCATCATGTGCTACCTGAAATCTTGCCCGGGAAGAGGTATTTGGATGCGGAAACATAATCACACGAGAATTATGGGTTACACTGATTCTGACTGGGCTGAAAGCCCCTCAGACAGGAAATCCACTACTGGATTTTGCACCTTTGTGGGTGGCAATTTGGTCACGTGAAAAAGTAAGAAACAACATGTTGTGGCTCGTTCTAGCGCTGAAGAAGAATACAGGGCAATGGCTTCCACTACTAGCGAACTCGTTTGGCCTCGAGCTTTGTTACGTGAATTGGATCTTGAGACTTCTGACCGTCCGATGCAACTATATTGTGACAATCAAGCAGCCACTTATATTGCTTCTAATCCTGTCTTCCATGAACGGACCAAACATATAGAGGTGGATTGTCACTTTCTGCGTGAAAAAGTCCAGGATAACACCATTGAGACTCCTTACATCCAGAGTGAGGATTAGCTCGCAGATGTGTTCACCAAAGCTCTACCCACAAAATCCTTTCACAATATGTTGATCAAGTTGACCTCCGATGATATCTTTGCCCCAACTTGAGAGGGAGTGTTAGCTAGATAATGATCATGCTAGATTGAGCATGATCGTGATAAGATCATCTATTAAAGGAAAGCTGGTTGGTGTGATTGATGCAAGATGGGTAATTTGGTTGGTGGGTAGGTGATTGTGGTAAGATCTCTTATAGAAGAAAAGTTGAGTAGCTAATTTGGTTGGTGTACAAATTGTATGGATTATATTACTATCTATGGATAGTTTCCCTTGTATTATTTTCTCTATTTAAAGGATAATAAACCTCCCCAAGAAACATGAAGAACTTAGGATTCTCACCGTGGAGTAGACTTATGTGGTAGAAGTTTGAACCACGTAAATATTTTCTCGCCTTTCCTTTATGCATAAGTTAATCACCCAAGATCTTACTATGAAAATGCACTACCATAGACTTACTTATTCACCAAAATCTCCACTACTTAGAATACATGCATACATAAATCAAAAGGTTTTTATAATGGTGCTAGGGTTTAGGGTAAGGATAAGAAAAAGGTATTGATGTTAAAATCGAAGAAACTAATAGAGTATTAAAACAAAAATTGAGCAATCAAAATGATAAGAGTTCATAAATAAAACTCTTCAACAAAACATCCCAAACTTCAATTTGTTTTCTTTTATTCTTTTTCTTTTCATTTTAGAACTATGCCTTGCTAATTGAATTTTTTTTTTCTTATTTTTCTTAGTTCTTCATTTTATTTTTTCAGAAAAGCATGACATTTCAAATATAACAAGGACAATTTACTCTCATTACATCCCACTTCTTGATATACAACCATCACTTTCGACAATAGCATCCCCACACTTATTCAATACATATTTCTCTCTCAAATCCATTAGATAATTTCCAATACCCTACTAGCTCAAAGGTTTATAAAACATGAAAAAAAAAATAATTCAAGGCTCATAGTTTAAGGTTCAATGAAGAATAAAGTTTAAAAGCTCAAAGTGGGTCTACTAAAGGTAAAAATAAATAAGATTGACCATTTAAGCTAAGTGGTTGTAAAATTCTATTTGCCTTTATCATCTTCATGCATACATATATCAATGTAATCTTGAAACGGTTCAAAGCAAGTTCTAGAAATACAAAAACATAGTAGAATGTTACTCTTTAAAGAAAACAAAGACTAACATGAATGTCTCAATCTTTTCTTCTTTTTTTTTTGCTCAAAAGCTCTCTTGGGTGAATTTCATCTACTAAACCTGCATGCTTAACCTCTAAATGCAACTATCAATGTTATTTAAAGCTCATTTAGCAAGTTATTTTAACTAATTCATACATGTAATTTTTCACATTCAGATAGTTCTAATCCATGGCATACATATTCTCTTAGTCTATTGAAGTGAAATTTTTTTTTAACTAAAAAGCTCTCTTGGGTGGATTCCATCTACTAAACCTGCATGCTTGACCTCTAAATGTAACTATTAATGTTATTCAAAACTCATTTAGCAAGTTATTTCAACTAATTCATATATATAATTTTTCACATTCAAATAGTTTCAATCCATGGCATACATACTCTCTTAGTCTATTGAAGTAAAAAAATTTAAAAAATTTAGCTTTTGAAAAATTTTTGCTCTTCGAAAAATATTCGCCCAACTCTCAAAAACATAAAAAGCATAACACATCACACAAAAATTAAAAACAAAACTAAAAAATAACACAAAAGAGAAATCCTAATTCCTCTCCCCACACTTAAATCTGACATCGTTCCCAATAGAAGTTAAAAATATAACGGGAAGATGTAAAGAAAAATAATTAAAAGTGATAAGAAAAACAAATCTGATTTCTTGGGTTGCCTCCCAAGCAACGCTTGTGTTTAATGTTGTCAGCTTGACTCAGCACTCCTTAATTGGAATAGACAAGATCCCCCAGTTGCACTTCGTCCATAGTATGCTCCTGAAAACCTTCACAGAATGTCTTGAGTCGATGCCCATTAACATTGAAAACCTTGTTAGCTTTGAAACTTTGTACTTTAACTGCACCATAAGGAAGCACATTAATAACTCAAAGGGTCCAATCCAACGAGAATGTAACCTACCAAGCATCAATTTAAATATCAAATTGTAAAACAAAACTTTCAGTCCAATTACAAATTACTTCCTCACAATCCTCTTGTGATGAAACGCCTTAGTCTTGTCCTTGTATATGCTTAAATTCTCGTAAGCTTCAAGTCGTATCTCTTCTAATTCTTGCAACTGTAACTTCCTTTGCTTACCCGCTTCGTTCTTATAGCTTAATTCAAAAACCTCCTACACAAATACATCAACCACATTGATAGAAAATACAGATTGAACATCACTACTAGAGTACCTCATATCCTCAAATATGCTGAATCTAACAATCTCTCCATCAAACTCCATGGTAAGGGTACCATCATGGACATCAATCTTTGTTTTAGCTGTTTTGAGGAAAGACTTTCCTAGTAAAATTGGGGCAAGGTTTGGAAAAGTACTATTTTCCATATTCATAATATAAAAATCAACAGGAAAAATCAACTCATTCACCTGCACCAAAACATTCTCAACCACTCCCTCAGGGTATGTGTTAGAATGGTCAGCTAATTAAATAATTACACCCATTTTTTTCAAAGGACCCAAATTTAAAGCTGCATAAATTGAATGTGGCATGACATTTATAGATGCACCTAAGTCTAACATAGCACGTTCAAACTTAGTATCAACAATTACACATGGAACCATAAACGTACCTGGGTCCTTGAATTTTGGGGGTAACTTATGCTGAATAGCTGCTGACACATTCTCTCCTACACTGATTTTCTCATCACCCCTCAATTTCCTTTTTGAAGTGCACGGCTCTTTGAGAAATTTTGCATACCTTGGGACTTGCTTAATGGCATCAAGTATAGGTATGTTTACTTCTACCTTTCAAAAAGTTTCAAGAATTTTCTTCTCTTGTTCTTCCTTTTTTGATTTAGACAGTCTGCTAAGAAAAGGGAAAGGAACATAATTAGTAGAATTATGCACAACTGGTTAAGATTTTACCTTAGGTAAATTTACATCATCTTTGTCGGCTTTTGTTTCTTCTTGAACTGTCATGGCCAAATCTGTAGATTTAGCAATGGAGGGCTCAAGTTATTTTCCACTCCATAATGTAAGGGCCCTTGTATTCTCACGTTGATTTATGATGGTCTGAAATGGTAATTTTTCAGATCCTTGAGCTTCAAGTTTGCTTACTGAAGTTGCAAGTTGACTAATCTATTTTTCTATTCTGAATGTTGTTCCCTGTCTCATGTTGAAACTACTGCGTATTACTAGCCAATGCCTTAACAATCTCATCAAGTGACATATTCTGATTTGCTTGCTGCCTAGGTTGGAATGGGGGCTGGTAACAATTTTGGGCAACTTAATTTCCATAACTTAGATTTGGGTGATCTCTCCATCTAGGGTTGTATAAGTAAGCATGTGGATGATATTTTTGCTGAGGTTGCCCTTGAAATTCTCCTATTGCATTTGCTTGCTAGACTGGTTCATCTTCTTATAGTGTGAGACACATATCCTTAGCATAACCAGTAATCGAGCAAATGTCACTTGCCTTAACTGTTTGTAAATTCTCTACAGCCATTTGTCTCACCAAAGAAGTTAAATAAAAAATTTGACGTTCAAGGTTTGATGTACTAACCTCATTAACCTTCTTAGGTGTATGATCCATCCTCATCCCAAATTGTTGTGAATTTTCTACCATAGTAGAAATCAATCTCTTTGCGACCTCTGGAGTTTTGTCAACCAAAGCTCCTCCACTAGCAGCATCCACCATGTTCCTTTCCATTTGTAATAGCCCTCCATAAAAATATTGAATCAGGAATTCGTTATTTTTAATGGTGTGGGCAGCTTACGCAAAGCTTCTTGAAGAGTTCCCGATACTTGTATAATGTTTCTCCACTGTACTACCGAATGCCACATATCTCTTTTCTTATATTTGTCACTTTAGATGCAGGAAAATATTTCTCTAAAAACTGACACTTCATTTCATTCCATGAAGTAATTGTATCTGAGGGAAGGTAGTACAATCAATCCTTAGCATATTCATCTAAGGAAAATGGAAAAGCTCACAGCTTGATTGGTTCCTCTGAAATACCTTGTGGCTTCATGCTTAAGCACACCACGTGAAACTCCTTCAAATGTTTGTGAGGATCCTATCCTGCAAGACCACAAAATTTGGGCAATAAATCTATTAGTCCCAATTTTAATACAAAAGTATCTTCTAAATTTAGGAACTCAATGAGCAAATGTTGTTGGTTTAAATTAGGAGCAGCCAGCTCCTTCAAAATTCTATCATCAGCCATGGCTTCCCCCGCTATTAGCTCACTAGAAGATGTCTTAGAAACAATTGCTCCTTCAGATGTTGAAATCTGTTCTGCTAGAATTTGCTTAGCTTCTTTCCATAGTCGGTGCAAAGTTCTTTCAGGTTCTGGATCAAATATCAATTCACCAAAGTTGGAAGATCGAGTCATTAACCAAGATACCTATACAATGGATCAAAGAAAAATATAAAAAATTGCTAATTAAATTTTTTTTTTTGCTTTTTTTTTTTTTTCTATCTGTGTCCCTTGAAACAAGCTTCTTATATCACTCCTACGTCCTCTGAAAACTCATGCGTGATCAGCACTTGTCGAAAAGACTACGGACACACCAAAATAAATAAAACTTCACAACGAAAGTAAGAATACAAGTGACTAAACTAACTGAAATTAAATAGAATGAAAATAATCACAATTTGATAAAAACTAGTCCCCGACAACGGCGTCAAATTTTGATGCATGCTGAGTGCAACCAAAAATAAATTACTTTACCTACAATGAATAGCAATGGTAAGTAAAGGTCGATCCATAGAGACTAGTTAATCAAATTATCTACTTACCAAGAAAAAAAGGAGATTTTCTTCTGTAATTTAATTGACATAAAAATAATTTCTAATAAATTAACAAAATTGAGTAACAAAAATTCAATCGAAAACGATATTGATTCAAGAAAAATTACTCACGATTGTAAATTGATCACTGACGTCATATATAGATTATTCTCTATTCAAATATTTAACCAATGATTATCAAAAAGCCAGATAATCCTTACCCTCCTTAATTTTGTTAATCTGAGCCCAGCACACAAATTAATTCTTATCAATAAACTAATTGGTATTAAGAAATCCTCATGAATCTATTGATAATATTACACTCTTGGAGGGAATTAAAAATGAACAACAATCTAACAAGTATCAGATTATTTAATTCATTCTATATTTTCTTTAAGCAAGTAACAAAGACTTGAATCATAATTGTTCTACTTAATTGCTACTCTTCCTGAGCACCATAACAATTATTGATTATGGATTCAGGTTAGATATAAACCACACAACTCAATCAATCAATAGGCCTCTTAATAAACTGAATCATGCAATCATCCACACAAAGAATCAAGAAACATTGATAATTGAATAAAAAAATAACTAAGATTAAGAACAGAGTCTCACAATTTTACTAATTGGATGGAAATTCTCTTGAATCGATTAAAAACTTAGCTAGACATGGAAGAAAAGAAAAGGATGAAAGAAATAAAATTATCTTCTCAATAATTTTTGGATGCAGTGCTTAAATAGCTAGAGTGGAGAAGACTAAAACTGGTATGTCTAGAATTGACAACCTTATTACATGGAAATAAAGATTAGACAAAATCCTCTTGCCTAGATTAGATAAAGAATCATTCCATTATTAATCAAATGTCACCCCTAGTCCTGTCAATCTTTGTAATATTCTATAGTGGTGTATATTCTCCTCAAGATTTCTAACAATCAATCAAGGCCTTCCAATAGTGAACCTTCCATGTATGAAAACCTTCATTCTTTGGTTTGAATTCAGATCAACTTTTAGATCAGATTGTTAAACCACATTTGGTTTCTGAAATTCTTTCCATGTTAGAAACCTGCATGAAATTTAGAAGGTCATTATTGAAAATGTTAGAATTTTTTATTTTAATCATAAATTATCAATACTTTGCCACCAATGTCTTATATATAGGGAATCATCACAAATGAGTACCGTAAGACATAAAACATGTTAAATAAACTAAATGTAGAGAGAATAAATATATAAAATTATGAATCCATCAGTATTCATTCTTACATTATAAATAAGAGGACCTCTGTCTATTGTAAGACAAGTCATTCCATTCTTTCTACATGATGGAGGAGTCATAGGTTCAATCATAAGACCATCTTCCTGTAACAAAGACTCCCCTATCGATCCAAATGAAAAATTAGAGGGCAAGATTGGTACACCGGTTGATAAAGGACAATACCAACGTCTTATAGTAAATTGATATATCTGTCTCATACCCGACCTGACATTGCATTCGCAGTAAGCCTAGTGAGTCAATATATGCATGATCTGTACTCATCTCATATGGATGTTGTTCTTCACATATTGCATTATCTCAAGTCTGCTCCTAGAAGGGGAATACTACTAGAGTTGATGCATATACTGATGCAGACTGGGTAGGAAATCCAGATAAATAGTCAACTTCAGGATATTATACCATTATTGGAAGGAATCTTGTCACGTAGCACATCAAGAAGCAACATGTTGTAGCTCGATCAAGTGTAGAAGCTGAGTACAGAGCAATGGCACAAGGAATCTGTGAGCTATTATAGTTGAAAGGGTTACTCAAAGATTTAGGTTTCCACTCTACACGACCTATGAGGTTATTCTGTGACAATAAGGCTGCTATCAGTATAGCTCATAACCCAGTTCAGCATGACAGAACCAAACATGTGGAAGTGGATAGCACTTTATCAAAGAAAAATTAGAGAGAGGTCAAGCCTATGTTCCATATGTCGCCTCTAGCGATCAACTAGCAGATATTTTCAACAAATGGCTTCCAGAAAAACAATTTCATTCAGTTCTATCCAAGTTGTGCATGACAGATGTACACACCCCAACTTGAGGGGGAGTGTTGAGAGATTGTATGGTCCACATGGATTAACCCTCGTATAATTTAGATTAATTTATCTTTATTTCTTTTTCATTGTCTAGATTCATTGTACTACTGTCTAGATTCATTATACTGCCTGTATTGTACTTTTGTACTACCTATACTACCCTCATTGAACTACCTATATTCTACTACCTGTACTACCTCTTTCTTTCTTTGTAATCATTCTCACATTATAAATAAGAGGACCTCTGTCTATTGTAAGACAAGTCATTTTATTCTTTCTACAGACAACATAGAGCAGTTTAAGGTTCGATGTCCAAAGGCTTTACAATGGGGCATTGCTCTGGTTTCCAATCATACAGAACAACATGGGTGAAGCTATTTCCCAAATCATCTCTCATGCAAATATGATCCTTCAATTTTGATTATGTCACAAAATTAATACATACTCTTACGAAGGCCAATCTTTGCTTGAGAATGGTGGTGGTACGGTCTGCCTGAAGTGGCCTAGCCAGCACTGAACTAATCTTACTTAAAGCTTGCTTGCTCCAAAAATCTGTTGCATATATTATTAATAGAGTGCCTAGTAAATCTGCTGCATATTGTTAGGAATTGAAAGCGCAAACCAAAAGAAAAAAACACAAGAAGAACAAGAATTCATCGTGGTTCAGCACCCCAACATGGGATGCCTACCTCCACCAAGAGAAAAAAGAATTTCTTTATTCCTAAGAAACTTCTACAGCTCTCCACCTGACGAAGTGTTCTCTCCTGTCAACCTTACCTAGAGAGGATAAAAGCACAAACCAAAAGAAAAAACATACGAAGAACAAGAATTTACCGTGGTTCAGCAGCCCAACGTGGGATGCCTACCTCCACCTAGAGGAAAGAGAATTTCTTTATTCCCAAGAAACTTTTACAGCTCTCCACCTAACAAAGTGTTCTCCCCTGTCAGCCTTACTTAGGGTTTTTCCCACAGAGACAATATATAGGGATCCTAGAAACCCTAATCCCTCACACAATTATAGTTTTTCTCCATATATGTAATAGACGCAAACCCTAATACAAATATAACCTTAATAACCATATGGATCCCACAAAGTACAAGACACTAACCCAACAAATCTCTATCTGGCTTGGATTCTGTAAGCCACCTTGAAGAAAAGCTTGTTGATGTTGATTTTGTAAACACGTCCATTGTCTCTGTTAAAACCGCTACACCCAAACCGGCATAATCCACACCCCGTCCGGATGTTCCGCACAACTTACTACCGTACAAAGTGATGTGACTCCACATCTCCCACTACCATAGTACCTATCGAAAAGATCACTATCACTCACAGTCCTCTGCAACTCCAATTGCACCTAGAACCCCAGCCTCTCACCTCTGTACCTCCAGCGCAGACCTATAGATCCAACTCCTCATCCCAGTCCGTCAGTCCTCCTTTACCCCACTGTGCAGCATCAACTGGCAATTATGAGCACCATGTCAGGATTCAAACCCGTCGTATGATCCAAAGGAAAACCTCCCTGATCCAATTAGAACCATTGTAGCCAGACCCGAGAAATCCTCCTTTTTATGCCACAACTCCAATAGCACCAACCTTCGCTGTCATCGACATAACCTGGATCGACTCATGGGCAACTAGCTGATCCCCTGCCCATCTTGCTCGACTGCAAAAAAACCTCGGCAGCACATGCAATACCTGTCCAGCCATATTATCTGAAACCAGACCTGTCGAAAAACCACTGACGGCAGCCCCTTAGTCTTCTTCCTCGATCTTCTGTGGCCTTGGTGAGACTTCGACACCTCCACCAACCTGAAGTCTCTTTCCTCCTACAGCCGTCGTTGGAAAGTACAGCAAGAGTAAACCCACCAAAATAACCCTGTGAAGTCAGAACTTCCACAACCATGCGCAATATCCCCTAGTCCAAGCACAAAAGAACCAAGGCCCCCGAAACCAGTTGGAGACCTTATCACTGCCCACCCGGCATCTCCGACTCCGGCCGACATCTGTATCGTCGACGCCAGCACCTCCAACATAGGTGACACCACGTACCCCCTACAATCCGATCGCACAAGCGATACTGTAGTAATCCTATTGATCGGATCCGTGATCCACTCTGAAATCCTAATCTCTGTTCCACCTGTATGAACTGTACCAGGTACATCAACGCCAATAGTCTGTATCCTCTTCATTAGAACAGCATCACAGAGGCACCCATGATCTTCCTCCTCCCGTAAAACCTAAGGGCTAGATGTTCCTGATATCGCCTGAGTTCTCGGAACGTTCTGGAGGGCCTGAGAAATTTCTAACATCCCATCATTAGAAGCATGCGATGAGACCTGGTTGAAGCTCTACACCCGCGTCAGGTTATTCACTGCTTGAGGTCTTAGATCATCATCCCTTACACTCTGATCCTCCATCATCTACTTTTTTTCCCCTTTTTTTTATTTTGTAATGGTGACACCTTAAGTTATTATTACCTAAGGATCTAATAAAAAGCAAAAAAAAAAAGAAAAAAAACTCACCCCTTTTTTTTTAATAACCTCTACGTTTTCTTTTTCTCTCGGTTTCAACAATGGAGAAAAAGAATTAAAACTGACTCTTTAAAAGTAATGATTACCTTTAGAAAAAAAAATGATTTTGAGGAAGAAAAAAAAAAAACCAAAACGCACCTCTCTTTTTTCTCTTATGGTTTCCAATCTTTTTCTTCTTCTTCTTCTTCTTCGTGCCGATCTTTGTGCAACTCCTTTTTTCTTTTAAATCCATAACTCATTTGCTAAACCTTATTCTAATATCACTTGTTAGGGGATGAAAATATCAACCAAAAGAAAAAACACACTAAGAACAAGAATTTATCATGGTTCAGCATCCCAACATGGGATGTCTATCCTTACCCAGAGAAAAGAGAATTATTTTATTCTCAAAAATTATTTTATTCTCAAAAAATTTCTACAGCTCTCCACTTGATAAAATGTTCTCTCTTGTCAGTCTTACCTAGGGTTTTTCTCTTAGAGACAATCTATAAGGATCTCTAGAAACACTAATCCCCCACACAATTACATATTTATCCTGTACATATAATAAACTCAAACCCTAATACAAATACAACCCTGATAATCGTGTAAAACCCACAGAATACAAGATACAAACCCAACACATAGTCACCCAAAGGGGTATTGATTTAACAGTTGTTCAACTGCAAGCTCCTAACCCATGGTCTAAGGAAAAAAGGTTTCCTAGCAATATAATAAACCCCACGTTCGATATTTTGCAATGTTTTCCTTCCCTATTTAGGCATTTTTTTGTTGAATTTTATACTTAGGGGTATTATGATAATTTTATCCTCAATTTGAGGTAAGAGAGTAGGAATTTATAATATATGATAGTATATGTAAAATTATATTAAGTTAACTTGAAATTTTTTTTTCTTATGAAGTGTGTGGGTATATAATGCACAATGTATGGTTATACGATTGGATTATGCTAATTGGTGGGCCCACAGGACTAGATGGTCATTTGGGTGAGGGGTAAGTTTTAAAATAAAACATTAAAGGCTTGGGTTTGATTGTAATTAGAAAAGATGGAAGGACAGAGAAGAAAATAAAAGAATTGAGAATTTAGGGACAAATAGGAAAGAATTTGTGTATCCAAGGGCTTAGTTGTAAAATTTATAAAATAAAAGGGGTTAAGTATAACTAGTTGAAAATTAGTAAAGGGCATCATAAAAATACACTTAAATAATCAAAACCTGGTATTAGGAAGATTAAAGAAAGGACAAATTAGTTTTTTACTTAACTTATTTTATAACTAATTATTTAAATAAACTAATTAGCATTATATGTATATATATTAAAAAAAACATAAGAGGGGATTTAGACTATTCTGGTTACGTTGGAGAAAGAGGGGGGGCAAAAATGAGAAGAAGAGAACTAGGAAGGAGAAGAAGAAGGAGAAGAAGAGGAAGAAGAGGAGGAAGAAGAGGAGGAAGCAGAGGAAGAAGAGGAGGAAGAAGAGGAGGAAGAAGGAAATCGGCATGTTCTCTCTCTCTTTCTCTCTCTCTCTCTCTCTCTCTCTCTCTTTCTCTCTCTCTCTCACTCACTCACTCCTCTTTGCTATTCACGCAAGAGGAAGAAGGAACTGTAAAGGGAAAAAACCCTAAAGCCTAAGATGGTTCAAAACTGTTTCTACATAGGATTATTCACCCTTTAATATCTACCTAGGTTTAGGATTTAAGCATGTTGAGACCAAGGGAATTTTCATCGTTGGAATTACAGTCGCACAATTCAACCAAAACATGCGGCCATATCATCGATCGTGTGATCGACCATTGGGTCTCGATAAGTTGCCAGGGTTTTGATGGTCGAACCTATGGTCGCACAACATGCAACCGTAGACCATCGACCGTATGACTGACTGTTGTCTATTTTGATTCTGTTCGAACTTTTACCTATTGATCTTGTTCTTCTCTCGCCTTCCATTGTGAGACTAACCCAATATGACCACTCTATTTTGTCTCACATGTGTAGTTTTGCTAATAACACATCAACCAAGAGTTTAAATGGCTGACATAGAGTAAGTAAAAGGAGACAGAATACAAACCTATCTCCACCACCTATGGAGACCAACGACAATGAAGGTCAGCAAGGACAAGAAATAAATATTAGAGCTCAGAATGCTGCACCTCAGAATGTTCATACCCAAGCCAACCCAACCAACTTACCTGCACTACCTACGGATTTGGCTATTGTGGTGATGAATTTGGCATAGCAATTGCAGCATATACAGCAAATGCAAGCCAACATGCAAGCTACTATGGAAATTACTTTCCCAGTTGCAAACACAACATCTCAACCTGCAGGACAAGCTAGTAAGGCAACTGGTGGTAGCAACACTATACCCCAAGCATTGCAAACACCAGCAGTACAAGGCCAAGTGTAAAACCCTGAAGCACTGCAAGGTAGGTATAACCAAGGTAATTATCAGTACCAACCGCCTATGTATGGGGCATATGCATAGTATCAACTTAATCACTCTCGATTGATCGAGCATTTCTTGAAGTTGAAGCCGAAGGAATTCATAGGCAAGCCATCAGATCCGTTGTGGCCAGCTCACTGGATCGATGAGATGAAAAGAAACTTTATGACGATGACTATAAATGAAGAAGAGAAGGTATTATGTGCCACATTTATGTTGAAAGGTGACGCATATTACTGGTGGAAATCAATTAGAAGTTATCTGTTAACAAAGCATGCCCAACTGACATGGGTTATTTATAAAGAAGCTTTCTTCGGGAAGTATTTTCCTAGGAGTTTCAGAGATCAAATGAAAAAGGAGTTCTTGAGTTTATACCAAGGACAGATGACTGTAGACGCATATCAGCGTTATGAAGAACTGTTCTTCTTTGCTCCCTCTAGCATGAAGGAGGAAAATACCAAAACCTGAAGGTTCGTCATGAGACTTAGGGAAAGTATCCGTGAGCATGTATTGGGACTGAAAAAGAAGATTTATAATGAAGCTGTATAGATTGCTCAAGTAATGGAATCGAGCTAGGGGAAAAGTTATTTTGCTCAGAACAGAGGTATAAAGAGGCCCAATGGAAACTCATACAACGGAGGGAACTCAAAGACATTTAAACCCTTTCATACTCAAGGCTTCAATGCTGCAGCCAAGACTACTCCGATAGCCCAACCTCAATAGAAGCAAAGTAATGCTGGAGTCAAATGCTTCAATTGCGATCAAGTAGGACATTATTCAAAAGAGTGTCCTAAGCCAAAGAAGCAGCTACAGCAAAGGAAAGTTTATGCAGTTACTTATGAGGATGCTATCGCATTACCTGATGTGGTCACAGGTATGCCCTGAACCTTTTGTTTTGTACTAACTTGTGTGAGCATATAGATTAATATAAGAAGAAAATCACAGGTATCGTACCTATTAATGGCATACCCGTCAGAGAACTCTTTGACTCTGGGGCTACTCATTCTTTTATAACTGTATTGTTTGGAAAGAAGTTAAATATACCCCTCAGACCTTTAGACTGCAAACTACTTGTACGATCACCTGTGGGATTAAAAGTGGAACTAGACAAAGATTATGGACCATGTCCAGTTCTTATCGGCTAAAAGATTTTGGATGCAACCTTAATTTAACTCGGGAATGGATTGGTTAGCTCGGGAATGGATTGGTTAGCTCGGCACTCTGCAAACCTATTATGTACAAAAAAGAAACTGACATTTAAAGACAATGAAGGAGCAAAGTTTAGTTTTGTGGGAACCAAACTTCCCCGTAAACGAAAGCTCATCCTCTCTACATTGAAGGCTAGAAAATGCCTCGAGAAAAGAAGAATTGGGTACTTAGTGTCCGTGGTCGACCTCACCAAGGAAGCACCATGAATGGAGGATATTAAAGTTATGCGTGAATTTTCAGAAGCATTTCCTGAGGAATTATCAGGACTACCACCTGACCGAGTGACAGAGTTCGTTATAAATCTTATACCCAGAGCCGCACCAGTATCTAAAGCACCCTATCGAATGACTCCTACTGAACTAAAGGAACTGGAGGTACAATTACAGGAATTACTGGACAAGGATTATATTAGATCCAGTATATCACCATGGGGAGTACCAGTATTGTTCGTGAAAAATAAAGACGATAGCGTTCGACGGTGTATAGATTATCGAGAATTGAATAAGCTTACAATCAAGAATGGGTACCAGTTGCCTCAGATCGATGACTTGTTTGATCAGTTGCAAGGTGCCAAAGTGTTCTCCAAAATTGATCTTTGGTTAGGATACCATCAATTGAAGATTAAGGAAGGTGATATTTCGAAGACAGCATTCAGATATGGACATTATAAATTTTTACTCATGTCTTTTGGATTGACTAACACACCCATAACTTTTATGGAACTCATGAATTGAGTATTCCACGATATGTTGGATACTTCTGTCATCGTATTCATTGACGACATACTAGTATACTCCCAGGACAAAGAAACTCATGTCATAAATCTAAGAGCCGCTTTGCAGGGACTAAGAAAAGAAAAGATTTACGCAAAATTTACTAAGTGTGAGTTCTGACTAAATCAAGTCACTTTCTTAGGCTATGTAGTATCCGCTGAAGGAATTAAAGTGGATCCTAGCAAGATTGAAGCCATTGTGAAATGGGAAGCACTTAAGAATGTTACAAAAATTAGAATTTTCTTAGGTTTAACTGGTTACTATCGATGATTCGTGGAAAATTACTCTAGAATTGTCGTACCTCTCACCAGCCTGACAAAGAAAGGAGAAAAGTTTATTTAAACAGACAAATGTGAAGAGTGTTTCCAAACATTAAAGGCTAGATTGATGTCAGCTCCCATCTTGACCATTTCGATTCCAGGACAACCATTTACCTTGTACACCAATGCGTCTGGATTAGGTTTGGGATGTGTGCTTATGCAAGGAGAATAAGTAATTACATATGCCTCAAGATAGCTGAAGACACATGAGAAGAACTATCCCACTCATGACTTGGAGTTAGCAGTGGTAGTACATGATGTCAAGATATGGAGACATTATTTGTATGGAGAAAAATTTCAGATTAAATCATATCATAAGAGTCTCACACACCTTTTTAATTAAAAAGAGTTAAACATGAGACAGAGAAGATGACTAAAATTACTGAAAGATTATGATTGCGATATCCAGTATCATCTAAGAAAAGCTAATGTAGTTGCTGACGCACTAAGCAGGAAAGCTATGACAAAATCCCAAGAAGAAGCTAGTACAAATGTTGTAGTATGTGTCACAGGAAGAGTATTTAATTACGATAACGAGCAGTTTGTGATTGATATTTTGAATGAATCAACTAACCAAGGGTTTATTCATCTATTCTCAAACATGTTTGCTACATTGAAGATTATACCTGATTTGATAGACGAGGTGAAGACAGCTATTAAATCAGACCCTTATCGAAGAACAGTACAAGAAGACCTTGAAAAAGGTAAGACTAACCCTGACTTCACCTTGGATTCTGAGAAAGTAATAAGATACAAAGGGAGAGTATGTGTCCCTAAAAATGAAGACTTAGATATTAGATACAGACTAATGAAGGAAGTCCACACCACCGCTTATTTGATACATCTTGGAAGTACAAAGATGTATCATTATCTGAAGAAACTATATTGGTGGAGAAGAATGAAAGCAAAAGTGGTTTAATTTGTGTCTCAATGCTTGAATTGTTAGCAGGCAAAGGCTGAAAGGCAAAGACCTATAGGATTGTTGCAGCCACTGCCAGAACCAGCATGAAAATGGGACTGCATCACTATGGACTTCGTTATCGGGTTACCATTGACTCCCTAAGTAGTTGACGCGGTCTGGGTGATTGTAGATTGTTTGACTAAGACAGCTCGTTTCATAGCTATACGACCTCAGTATACCCTAGAGAAGTTAACTAAGCTGTATGTGGATAATATTATCAGATTGCATGGTGTACCTGAAAGCATCGTGTCCGACAGAGACCCACACTTTATTTCAAAGTTTTGAGAAGGATTACAGAAGGCTATGGGTACAACGTTGAAGTTTAGTACTGCATTCCATCCTCAGACCGATGGACAGTCAGAACGTACCATTCAAATTTTAGAAGATATGCTCCAAGCTTGCATAATTGATTTCAAAGGATTATGGGATGAGAAATTACCATTGATTGAGTTCGCTTATAACAACAGCTAAAAAGTGACTATACAGATGTCACCCTATGAAGCACTTTATGGTAGGAAGTGTCGAATTCCTTTATTTTGGAACGAAGTTGGAGAACAGAGTATTGTTGGACCAGAGTTTGTTGAGGAGACTTGTCGAGTGGTCGACATTATCAAGGAAAGGGTCCAAACAGCTCAAAACTGTCAGAAGCAATATGCAGACAATCGACGCAGAGATCTCGAATTCACCATAGGTGATAAGGTATTTCAGAAAATATCTCCTATGTGTGGTTTAGAACAGTTCAGACAGAAGGGAAAACTGTGTCCCAGATATATTGGACCTTATGAAGTTCTAGCTAGACGTGGAAAGGTAATATATCAATTAGCACTACCACCATCAATGTCTAGTGTACATGATGTATTCCATGTCTCACAATTGAAGAAGTACATCAGAGATCCAACACACGTGTTAACAGTGGATCCACCAAATTTAACTGAAGATTTGACGTTCAAAGTGGTACCTTTTGAAATTACTAGCTGGAAGGTGCAACGTCTACGCAACTGCGACATCTACCATGTGAAGATTACTTGGAGAAGCCAAGATGTAGAAGAAATCACATGGGAAGAAGATAATGCTATGCGAAAGCAATATCCTCACCTATTCGACTCGGAAGGTATGTGTAAATTTTGAGGACAAAATTTATATAAGAGGGGGGGAGTTGTAAGACCCACACTCCACTAACCCGATTTAACTGTGTCGTGTCAGGTCTTCCCATCATTCTTGGACCAAGTGCACCGAGTGTGTGAAGATGGATCACAAACTAGGTATAAAAATTGACTCAACACCCAAAACTGTATGCATATGGTCGGATACCTGGATAGGTATGGTCGACCATATGGTCAGAATGAAGATCACAGTTCCAGGACCCTATGATTGATGATTTTGACCCCACAATCGACGGGTTCTGCGACTGTAGCCATCGACCTTGAGACCCCAGATCAGACTTCGAGTTTTGAAAACTTTCCTAAACTAAGGTATTTCTTTCCTAATTGAAAGAGGACTCTATATGGAGAGTTTTCTTTTATATAAAGGACGTTCCTCAACCTTTTTCACTCTTTTAGAACATTAGTAAACCCTAGAGAGAGAGAAGGGAAGAGAAGGAAGAGAAGGAGAAGAAGAAAAGGCTAAGGAGAGGAATTTGCTGAGAAGATATTGGCTCTCTATAACAGAAAAAGGTATGAATCAAATATTTGGAGATGTAAACTCTATGGAATAAGACTTCTATAGAGGATAGAAGATATCAACCTATTATGATCTATGTAATTCCTTGAGAAAATCCCAAGGATAACCATGAAGGATGAGTTTGATGATTAGGGTTGATAAGAAACTACTAATGATGGCCATAGGATGACCTTAAGATAAACCCAATTGAAGAGCAGAGGATTTGACCCAGGAAAAACTCGAATTACATATAGTATGTGACCAGAAATCTCATGGTTGCAGCTATGGTCAACCATCGCATGACCAGCCTGATCAGAGAATCGACCATAAGCATTCAGGAAGATTCAGAAATCATATGGTCGCATCTACGGTCTCACCATATGCGACCATAGGGTATTGACCATAGGCAGTAAGGTTGATACAGTATGAGACCATAGGACCAATCAAACACCTATGAGTGCTCTTTTTTTATTTTTGACTACTGTAACATGTTACATATGAATCCTAACTTAAATTCACATAACTTTTAGGTTGTTAAATTGATTAAAAGAGAATTTCAAGGCTTGGAAGGAGATCGAGTATTGCTAACAGGTGAAGGAACAAGACCTAAACTAATTGGATAATAACAAACTGTTTATTTATTTAAGTCCAGTGTCATGATTGATTCAATGCTTGTATGTTTGTAATGTGCAACTCACATGTCATCCAATATTTCTACTATTACTGCTCATGCATATTTATTTCTATCTATTTATAACATGATGATTATGATGATGCTAGGAATAGGCATGTGATTATGTGTATGTGGTTAGTGTGCTTGATGCGAGTGGAGCATCAGGGGGAGGATGTGGCATTGTGGTCTTTGACCTGATCACCAGACTCTAGCTCTATCTCTACTCAAGTATTGGTCACTGACATCATCGTATCGCCATTACCTTAGTAGAACTATTACGTCGTAGGGCATCAGGGGAGGTGGTCTCGGACCGTGTAGTCTTTGACTCTGTCGGGGGGCCTTAGCTCTATCTCTATGGACATATTGAGGGATGCTGGGGTGAGGCCTTGAATACACTGGATGACATTTAGGATTGGTTAGTTGCGATCCTAATTTGCAAGCCCTCGCCAATAGAATCTTATGTGTTGGTATGGGTAAGGCATCAAGGGAAGTGTTGGCGGTATTTGATCCGGATACTTTAGCTCTATCTCTATTCCATGGTGGGTGCATGTGGGACAAAAATGGTGTTGATCCATTGGGTGGATTCACACACTCATGTATAGAGGTGCGGGGGCCGCCAAACCTTTCTATAGCACATTGCAAACTTAAAAACTAGACCAAAGATATGAATTGAATGCATGCATATATTTGTAGCATTGTTTTGTTTGCTCACTTAGCTGTGATGTATTCTCACCCTTTCGACGTCAAATATTTTTAATTGATGATGCAAGGCCTACTGTTGAAGATTATATGAATGCACCGATGTATGGACATGTAGTGGCAGTGGATGGAAAATTAACAGAGGAGACGCATGATTCTTCCTGCGAGTGTAACCACAATGTTTATGATTAGTTTAGCTATGTTTGACTACTGAAACATGTAATTGATTAATTATTTATTATCATTGTTAGACACTCAGTTCATTATCTGTAAGACTTCTACTTATTTGTTTATTACCTCTGATTATTACTATGGAATGTGTATGTGGTTTGATATGGTGGGTATGACCTATGCAAGATCCTGGTTGAACCATTGGTTTATTAACGGTTCATCACACCATTTCGGTTAGACCAGAATTGGGGTGTGACACTCGCTGCCTTCACCACCAAATTAGCGAGCAATTACTCATTTAATACTTCTACAAAGGGCTTTCCCCTACTAATAAGGGTATGATTGACCCAGCGAGTGGAGGAGCATTGGTGGATAAAACACCAAAGGTAGCCCGTAATTTGATTGCAAATATGGCTGCTAATTCTCAACAATTCAGTGTAAGAACTGACCCTCTGTCGAACAAGATTAATGAGGTAAACACTTCTTCTCTTGAATTAAAGATTGTTGAATTTTCTTCACTTGCTCATCAATTGGTTGTAGATAAGGTACAACAGGTTCAAACTTGTGAAATTTGTTACATCGTTGGACATCTAACCGATATGTATCCCACACTTTAAGAGGAATCTACAGAACAAGCGAATATTGTGGGTTGATTTTTAGGACAGCCTCAATGTAAGTACGATCCATACTCGAATACTTACAATCCGGGATAGAGGAATCGCCCAAATCTCAGCTATGGTAATCAAGATGGCCCCAATCATCAATATGGGTGCCAACAAGGCCAACAGCCTTAACAATCTAAACAACAAGCGCCTTCAAGATCAAGTATGACCTTGGAAGATATTATTAAAATACTTGTTAATGATTCATTGCAATTTAAACAGGAAACAAGGATAGGTATAAAGAACTTGGAGACTCAAATAAGCCAACTGGCCACTTCAGTGAGTAAACTAGAGGCTCGAGGCTCAGGAAAGCGACCTTCACAATCGATGGTAAATCCAAAGGAAAATACAAATGCCATAGTCTTGAGAAGTAGCAAAGAAGTGGAGGTGCCATGTAAGACAACTCCAGTGGAGAATGTAGAAAATGAGAAAAAGAAAGAGATCTCAAAATCGGCTATGATATCTACTTCCTCATCTAGGGTAAACTCTAAACCTTTTATTTCTTCTATTCCTATTCAGCCTCCTTTTTCTAGTAGCTTTGTTCATTCTAGAAAGGAAGAAAAAGAAAAGGAGATGTTAGAGTTCTTTCGAAAGTTAGAGATAAATATACCTCTTGTTGAAGCAATTAAGCAAGTGCTACATTATGCTAAATTTCTCAAGGAATTGTGCACATCCAAAAGAAAATTAAAGGGAGATGAAAGGGAAAGTATGGGTGAAAATGTCTCGGCCATTATTCAATGAAAGCTTCCCCCTAAGTGTAAAGACCCAGGTACATTCACTATCCCGTGCAAAATAGGTAACACCAATTTTAATAGAGTTATGTTAGATTTAGGAGCATCAATTAATATCATGTCTTATTCAATATATGCTTCATTGAATCTAGAACCTTTAAAAGAAACTGGTGTGACTATCCAATTAGCTAATAGGTCAAATATGTATCCTAAAGGTGTGATTGAGGATGTTTCAGTTCAAGTTAATGAATTGGTGTTCCTTACTGATTTTTAGTATTAAAAATAGAGGATGACTCATCTCATAATTCTACACCTCTTTTGTTGGGTAGACCATTTTTAAAGACTGCTAAAACAAAAATAAATGTTCATGAGAGTACCTTATCTATGGAATTTGATGACGAGATAGTTCGCTTTAATATTTTTAAGGCTATGAGGTATCCTAGTGATATA
Organism: Protea cynaroides; assembly: GCA_028583415.1. NCBI lineage: Eukaryota > Viridiplantae > Streptophyta > Magnoliopsida > Proteales > Proteaceae > Protea > Protea cynaroides. The sequence continues at coordinate 13,525,187 of CM053265.1, forward strand.
AATTCTATTTTTGCTATTGATGTAATTGATTCTATGGTACAGCAAGCTTTTGAATTAAATGGTGAAGATGAGTTGATGGTGGCCATTAGCAAACATTTGAATAGCACAGATTTTGATTTAGAATTTGTGTTAAAATTTTAAATTAAAGAAGATGTTGATGGCATTGCAGGCCTTACCCCCAATTCTGAAAAGGTATGATGTTGCTCATATTGAGTTGTCGATATCTCATACAAAGTTGCTACCTTCCATTGTGTAGGCACTATTGTTGAGCTGAAACCGCTACCAAACCATCTCAAGTATGTCTACTTAGGAGAAGGAGACATTACATGTGATAATAGCAAGGAACTTTACCGAGGTACAGGAGGAGAAACTCATTCGAGTTTTGAGAGGCCATAAGACAGCCGTTGGGTGGACAATAGTCGATATTAAGGGAATCAGCCAGGCCATGTGCATGCATCGCATACTTCTTGAGGAGGGAGCCAAACTGATTAGAGAAGCATAGTGTAGACTTAACCCTCCAATGATGGAAGTTGTAAAGAAGGAGATACTAAAGCTCTTTGATGTTGGAATTATCTATCCCATCTCAGATAGTGAGTGGGTAAGTCCGGGTCAGGTAGTACCTAAAAAGACTAGCATAACTGTTGTTAAAAATCAAAATGATGAGTTAATCCCTACTAGGATACAAAATGGTGGCGTGTTATATTGATTACAGAAAATTGAATGCTTCAACTTCAACTAGTAAAGACTACTTTATCCTTCCATTTATCGATCAAATGTTGGAGAGGTTAGTAGGTCGTTTGCACTATTATTTTCTTGATGGATATTCAGGTTACTATCAAATTGTGATTGCACCTAAAGATCAGGAGAAAATGACATTATTTGGTACCTTTGCTTACCAACTAATGTCATTTGGTCTTTGCACTGCCCCAGCCACATTTCAAAGGTGTATGGTTAGCATTTTTTTCTTATTATGTAGAGACCATTATAGAATTTTTCATGGATGACTTTACTATGTATGGAAACTCTTTTGATGCATATTTGGATAATCTTACACTTATTCTTAAGAGGTGCATAGAAACTAACCTTGTTTTGAATTCTGAGAAGTGTCATTTTATGGTAAAACAGGGAGCAGTTTTAGGTCATGTAATATCTTCTAGAGTAATAGAAGTTGATAAAGCAAAGATAGATCTTGTTCAATCTTTAACTTACCCCACAACTGTGCAGGAAATGCGTTCCTTTCTTGGACATGCAGGTTTTTATTGACGCTTCATCAAGGATTTCTCAAAGATTTCATTGCCCTTATGCAAGCTCTTACAAAAGGAAGTGGTGTTTAACTTTAATGATGAGTTGCAAAGAAGCTTTTGACAAGCTCAAGGAATTGCTGACAATAGCCCTGGTGATTCAACCACTGAACTAGAAACTTCCATTTGAGAGCATGTGTGATGCTAGCAATTATGCTATTGGGGCTGTTTTGGGCCAACGTGTGGGGAAAGTTATTCATGCTATTTATTATGTCTCACGGATACTAACTGAAGCACAGTGTAACGACTCCACAACGGAGAAAGAGCTATTGGCTATAGTTTTTGCTTTGAACAAATTTAGATCTTATTTATTGGGAACTAAAGTTGTTGTCTATTCAGATCATGCAGCTCTTAGGAATTTGCTGGGGAAAAAAGAATCTAAGCCAAGATTAATCAGATGGGTCCTCCTTCTTCAAGAATTTGATTTGGAGATTAAGGACAAGAAGGGGACTGAGAATTTAGTTGCAAACCATCTCAGTCAAGTGGTTAAAGAAAGTAATGACATACCACTACAAGATTTCTTTCCAAATGAATAACTACTTAAGATGACAAATGTAATGCCCTGGTATGCAGATTTAATTAATTATGTGGCTACCAAATCCTTATCATTGGAGCTACCTAGAGTACGAAGAGAGAAAATTAAGAGTGATGTTTGATACTACATTCGGGATGACTCTTATCTTTGGAAGCAATGTTCAAACCAAATGATAAGAAGGTGCATACCCGAAACTGAATTTGAGTCCATTCTTACCTTTTGTCATTCATATGCATGTGGTGGACATTTCGGTCCTAAAAGAACACCAAGAAAAGTGCTAGAATGTGGCTTCTTTTGGCCATCTTTATTTCATGATGCATATATATTTTGTAAGTCATGCACTCATTGCCATTACTCAGGTAATGTGGCCCATAGAGATCAAATGCCACAAACCCCCATACTTATTTTTGAAATTTTTGATATTTGGGGCATTGACTTTATGGGTCTTTTTCCTAATTCTTTTGTCAATGTTTATATTTTACTTACTGATGATTCTAAATGGTTGCAGATTTTATCAAATCTCACATTTTTGTTAGGTTTGGGATCCCACAGGCAATGATCAATGATAAAGGAACTCACTTTTGTAATTGCACTGTAAAAGCACTGCTTAACAGGTATGCTATGACCCATAAGATTTCAACTGCCTACCATCTGTAAACTAATGGGCAAGCCGAGGTATCTAATAGAGAGGTGAAGTCAATTTAAAAAAAAATAGTCAATCCGAATAGGAAAGACTAGAGTACAAAACTTGACGATGCACTATGGGCTTATAGAATGGCTTATAAGACACCTATAGGGATGTCTCCATATCGGTTGGTTTATGAAAAAGCATGTCATTTACCGGTAAAATTGGAGCATAAGGCATTCTGGGCAATTAAGTAATGTAACATGGAGACGGATAAAGTGGGGGAACAACAAAAGTTGCAATTGCAGAAGTTAGAGAAGATTCGCAATGGAGCTTATGAGAACTCCAGGATTTATAAGGAAAAGACGAAGGCCTTTCATGATAAAATGATTTATAAGAATCAATTTGTTGTTGGACAAAAAGTGCTCCTCTATAATTCAAGGCTTTGATTATTTTCAGGTAAGTTGCAGTCTCACTGGATCGGTCCTTACTAATGTCTTTCCACATGGTGCAGTCAAGATTCAAAGTTTGGACACTTAAAAGGCTTTTAAGGTCAATGGATATAGACTTAAACCTCATTATGAAGATTTCCAAGTTAACTTATTGGTTGAAGAAGCAATGGACTTAGAAGATCTATTTTATTCAGATTGAAGAAAGCTGCGAAGTCGAATGAACGATGTTAAACAAAAGCGTTGCTTGGAAGGCAACCCAAGAAATTAGATTTGTTTTCTTAACCCTTTCTCTTTTTGTTTTCATAGATATCATGTTTTTTTTTCTTTTTCTTTTTCTTTGCATTTAGCCTTCCATTGGGGACAATGTAAGTTTTAAGTGTGGGGGAATTCTAGGACGTGTTTTGCTTTTATTTTTACATGTTTTTAGGATTCACTAAATTAATCGCTAGCTTTTTTTTTTTGTTGAGTGACTGTATATATATTGCTATCGGTTATATTAGCCAAGATACTGACAGAAAAAAAAATTTGTTCGTCTAGTTTACAAGTTTTTGATTAATTCTCAGAAGTGATCATGTTGAACTTTATAAATATGATTAAATTATTAGGACTCTTGAACCTTAGATTAAATACATAACTAAATTTGAATCACTATCTGAGATAAAGTTTATTGTTATGTGTCTTTGCACTTCACGTTTGCACTAACTCTTAGTTGTAGGGAATAAACGATGAATTTGACAAACGGTAATTTGTAAAAAAAAAAAATTTGAAAAAGAATAAATAACTGTTTCAATGTCTAAAATGTCTCAAAAAAAAATGAGAATATGGTTATAAGTAGTTTAATTGACTAAGTCTGATTTTGTGGCCTTTGTTACTTGAGTTATTAAGTCCTAGGGGTGTCTATACACCTAATGCCCTAAAGCCAACTGGTTCGGGAGTCACTGACCCAACACTTGCTATATGGGTAACTAATAAAGCCTAAGAAAACAAACATTGCACAAGTCGATGAAAAAAAAAGTATAAAGATAGAAAAAACAAATGTTATTTTTCTTGAAGTTCACTGTAAAGCCCCTTACAAATTGAGTTACATTACTTCACACTATAGATGCATATTGATATGAATTTGTTGAAGATGGTGACAAAAATGAAATTATTGTATCTTTGATAAGATTTAAGTTGTCTATTAAGTTTAATTCTATTTATGAGTTATAACTGTGGAGTACTTAGAGTTTTTTTTAATTCTTGTAACTTGTCAAACTCAAAAATATTTTTCTTTGAATTTTATGGGTAGATTCACTGCAAACCCTCACGAGACACAACTCGTCCACTAGGAGTAACTTAGGGGTTTAATAGCTTATTGCACATGCTAAGTACAATCGTGATTCCTACGAAAGTAAAGTAGTTTAAGATTTTTTTCATTTTACCCGAGGACGTGCAAAGGCTAAGTGTGGGAGAATTTGATAAGTGTATATAATTTTATAATTTTTATTCCCTTTGCATAGAAATTTTTAGGATTTTTTATATCTTATTGAGCTTAATAAAATTTAATTTATGAGTTTGGTATATTTTATAAACCTTGTTAATTAATTAATAAAAGAGGAGAAAATTCCAGCACTCTCAATATTAAAGTTCTAAATTTCATGTAGGATTCTAACATGGAAAGAGTTTGTTTGGGCTTCAAAATGTGATTTTAAAATCTGATCTAGAAAGCTGATCCAAATCTGATCCAGAGAAGAAAGGTTACCACACACGGAAGGTTCACTATTGGAAGGCCTCAATTGATTGTTGGAAATCTTGAGGAGAATATACACGACTATAGAATCTTATAAAATTTGATAGATTTTGGGGTGATATTTGGTTAATAATAAAATGATTTTCATCTAATCTAGGAAAGAGGACTTTACTTAATTTTTTTTTCATGTAATAAGGTTGTCAAATCTAGGCATACCAGTTTTAGTTCTGTATTTTGATTATTTAAACAATGTAAAGCCTAAGTAAAGAGGCATCTAAGAGTTATTGAAAAAGAAGGGGGTGGTTGAAAACAACTCTCTTTCTTTTATTCTTGTGTTCTTGAAGAAGTCATGTGTGGCTAAGTTTCTTGTCTTAGGTTAGATGGAACTGAAGCCATCATTGTAAACCTATAAGACTTGTTTTTATTTATTGATTTTTAATTAAATATCTGATTTTTTTTCTAATTTATGTGTAGAATGATTTATGAATGGTTTGATTAGGAGTACTACTAATTGATTATTTATCTAATTGATTGCTAGATTATAATTGGATTGTCATCAATCGATGATTCTATGTCAGTAGCAATGGGGATTGATGTTAATGGACAAGTAAATGTTATATTCCTAAGAGAAATCAGATTAAATTAAGTAAACCGTGTTGGTGTATGCTTAACGTTTAATTTCAATCTTCTTTCTAGTTGTTAATGCTATTTCTGAATCGAATTGAGAGCCTAGTCCTGAAATTGATTTAAGAGTAAGGGTACTATTAATAAACTATCTTTTACTAGACCAATCTTAAGGAAAGATTAAGGATTTTAAGCTGAGTCTTGACTTTCTTGATTGATTATTCAATTGGAATTGACTATCCTTTATGTCGATAAAAAAGTTTACGAAGATGGTGTAATATCCTTTTGATCGAAGTTTTCTCTTATTGGTTTAATCTTTGATCTTTATGTTACCTTGCTCCTTATTCTTACATTTTAGATAATTAATTATTGTTCTTTTTTTTTTGTGAACATACACCACCCCTCCATATGTAGGATAGCCAGTAAAGTTGTGCTAATAAGATCAATCAGAATCTTCTTTAGTACAATAATTAGTCATTTTCTGAGTGTTGTTTCATTTTCATTTGTTTTTCTCTCTTCAAGTTAATCAAATATTTTATTCTTAATCATACAGTCATCATAGGTTCAACCTTTATTTGCTACTATTTACATTTCAAAGTAAGGTAATTTAATTTGAGTGTTTGACAAGAATCACAAAGCCTTTCAACAGATCTTTTCATGAACAAAAAGCCAAGTTTGCTTCCAAGAATAAAACCAACCAAAGAAAGACTCAACATTGAGATATCATCGGTCGTATCCTCTACAGTGCATTGGCCTACCACATCTTGATCCTCTTTAGAAAAAGCAAGTTGAAAAAAAGAAGAGGTCAACCTACTCATTTTGAGCAGCTACAAAAGAAGAGCAGAACAACTTTTTGCTCCAAGGAGGATGGGGCTCATAGGGGAGCTCCTACGGTTCAGTAGGGGGAGGATTCAAAACAGGACCACCACTACAATCCTCACTCAGTAGATCAAAAGAATCTTCATCTCCTTCATCTTCAACAAGAATAGAATTCGAACTATCTTCCATACTAATAGAGCCTTCACCCCCACTTCCAACCAAACCTGAACCAGGAAGAGGGGGAAGTTACCAAGGTCAAGGGCCAACCCAGAAGGTCCAACCATGTCAAGAGGGCCAAGAATCATCACTTTACTCTCCCTTCATTATTGTTTCCACTTTCTAAGTTGGTAAGGAAAGAAACTTGGATGGTCGATCTCCTCGTTTGCTTGTCTTGAGCTACAATAAGGGTCTACAACCTATACTACCCATCTTACCATTGAGACGAGTAGGAATAACTCCAAATTTTGGTTTGTGGGTAGAGGTTAGATACGAGATCAGGTTACAGAAGTGGGAAGGGGTTAGTCGTCCACTCTTTCCGATGTATGCCGGTCTTTCTGTTGGACAGATATAAACCATTTTTTTTCTTACCAAACTAACTGCATGTTATTGTTACAACTAGAAAACGAGTAGACATGTTAAGGCTGAAAGTAAATCTAGGTATGCTTCTACCCCCTTGCTTTTGAGATAGGGCATAGAATGCCTAACTCTAATCCTGCTTGCGGTTTTATACTAACTTATTCACTTTGATAGAAAATATAAGCCTACACTTACATTGATACTTGCAATCTTCGATATATTTCTACTTTGATAAACATGTAGACATGAACATGCATTATTGTTCCCTTTATTTTAACTCAACATGCTTTGGAATTTAAAGGAAAGGAAGAGAACTCACCTAATTCTGCACCCCCAATGAAGTGCTTGCGCAACAACAAGCTTTGATTTTTGGGGTCCTCCTAGCTCAAGGTGCATCAGTTATTTGAGCCCTCGTGCTTAGAGAACTTGGACAAGGTTTCGGCTCCATAGTCGAAAAAAGTAGCCCAAACTTGGACTAAAAAGAAGACTATTTAAGCGAAGGGGTAAGAGAGAGAATGTCAGTGCGAGGAGTCCAATGACCAACCCAGCAACACGACAAATCTTTCTAAGAGCATGTCTTCCTGTGGGATTCCAAGATCAAGTGTCCTCAAATGAAGAGACAAGGGCCTCTATATTTATAGACAAATTTTGGTCTAGCCCCCACGGCAGTGCCGCTAGCTCTAGCCTAGTAGGCTAGTTACATACTAGACCCAGAAAATATGGACAAGTGCAATCAGACCTAGTCCGTAGTGCCACAAGTAAAGATTCATCGTCTTGTCAATGAACGGCTGTTTTTATATAGCCGCGCCCAGTGAACTCTACCGTCCTTGTAAGCTTATTCAATTCCCGATAGTCTATACATAGTCGAACACTACCATCCTTCTTCTTCACAAACAATACCGGTGCTCCCCATGGTGATATGTTGGGTCTGATATAACCCTTGTCCAGTAATTCCTGTAACTGTACCTTTAGTTCCTTCAGTTCAGTAAGAGCCATTCGATAGGGTGCTTTAGATATTGATGCAACTCCGAGTATAAGATCTATAACGAACTCTGTCGCTCGGTCGGGTGGTAGTCCTGGTAGTTCCTTAGGAAATACATCTAGAAAGTCATGCACAACATCAATATCTTCCATTCGTGGTACTTCCTTGGTGATATCAACCATGGATACTAGATACCCAACTCCTCCTTTCTCGAGGCATTTTCTAGCCTTTAATGCAGAGAGGATGAGTTTTCGTCTACGGGAAAGTTTGGTTCCCGCAAAACTAAACTCTGCTCCTTCCTTGTCTTTAAATGTCAGTTTTTTTCTACACATAATAGGTTTGTAGAATGCCGAGCTAATCAATCCATTCCCAAGATAACGTCAAAGTCTGTCATCTCGAGTTGAATTAAGATTGCATCCAAAATCTTCTCACCGATAAGAACTGGACATGGTCCATAACCTTTTTCTAGTTCCACTTCTAATCCCATAGGCGATCATACAAGCAATTTGTAGTCTAAAGATCTGAGGGGTAGATTTAGCTTCTTTCCAAATGACACAGATATAAAAGAATGAGTAGCTCCAGAATCAAAGATCAATATGGCGGGTATGCCACTAATAGGTACGATACCTATGATTTGTTTTAATTTAGTCTACATGCTCACACAAGGTAATATAAAATGAAAGGTTCAGGTCATATCTGTGACCACATCAGGCGATGCGGCAGCATCCTCAGATATAACTGCATAAACATTTCCTTGTTGTAGCTGCTTCCTGGGCTTAGGACACTCCCTTGAATAATGTCCCATTTGATTACAGTTATAGCATTTTACTCCTTCACTATTTTGCTTCTGTTGAGGTTGCACTGTTGGAGTAGTCTTGGCTGCAGCATTAAAGCCTTGAGTATGGAAGGATTTAAATGTCTTTTTGTTTCCCCCGTTATATGAATTTTCATTTGGCCTTTTGATACCTCTATTCTGAGCAAAGTAGCTCTCTCTCTGACTCGATTCTAGTACTCGAGCAATCTATACTGCTTCATTATAAACTTTCATTTCTAGCTCCAAGACATGCTCCCGAATGCTTCCCCTAAGTCCCATGACGAACCTTCAGGTTTTAGTATTTTCCTCCTGCATGCTAAAGGGAGCAAAGAAAAATAGCTCTTCATAACGCTGTTGATATGCATCCACAGTCATCTGTCCCTGATACAAACTCAGGAACTCTCTTTCCATAGCATCTCTGAAACTTCTAGGAAAATATTTCTCAAAGAATGCCTCTTTATAGATAGCCCAGCTCAATTGGGCGTGCTTTGTTAATAAATAAGTCCGAGTAGACTTTCACCAGTGGTGTGCATTGCCCTTCAGCATAAATGTTGCACACAATACTTTTTCCTCCTCATTAACAGTCATCATCATGAAATTCCTCTCCATCTCATCGATCCAGTGAGTTGGCCACAAAGGATCCACTGGCTTGCCATTATATTCCTTAGGCTTTATTTTCAGAAAACGTTCGATCAGTCAAGAATGGTCCAACTGATACTGAGCATAGGCCCCATATATAGGTGGTTGATACTAGTAACTGCCTTGGGCTACTTCAGGATTTTGAACTGGAGCTTATACAACTGGCGTTTGAGGTGCTTGAGGTACCGTGTTGCTATCCCCTGGTACGGTGCTAGCTTGTCTGGCTGGTATAGGTGTAGTATGTGTAGCTGGAATAGCCATTCCCATAGCAGCTTGCATATTGGCTTGTACTTGTTGTATTTGCTGCAGCTCTTGTGCTAGGTTCATTACCGCGATAGCCAAATCTGTAGGTGGGGCTGGCAAGTTTATAGGATTAGCCTGGTCATTAGCTCCTGGTGGTACCACATTCTGATTCTCTTGTCTTTAAGGGTTTTCATGGCTATTTTCCTCCACAAGTGGTGGTGGAGGAATTGGGTTACGTCCTCGCTTGGTTACTCTTCGACCAACCATTTCCTGTTTTCGGTGGTGGTAGTGTCTGAAAAATCATAAAACATGGGAGGCAATCATAATATACGTCATTCCCATGTCAAAATCCAATTAATCATTGTAAAATTCTAATTTTCCAAGTCATATAGTCAAAATACTGTATTTTTCATCGTGTGGTCGATGGTGGGATCGCAATATATGCGACCACAGGGTGTGTGACCTCACAAAACCCTGTCAGCTCACCGAGAGCCTGTGGTCGATCGTGTGGTCGCAATATGTGCAACCACAGGGTCTGACCACACGAAGTCTGTCAGCTCACCGAGAGCCTGTGGTCGATCGTGGGGTCGATCCTGTGGTCGCATATTTGGTCGAATTCTGCGACCACACGACCCCAAATCAGGTTTTTAAATCTGATTTTTGGAGTCATTTCCCACTTTCTCTTTTGCTTTCAACTCAACTCGCTTCCACTGAGTTGCTACAGTGTCGACTACTCATGTTTGGTGATTCTTTCTTCCATTCATGACCTCTGCTCCGTTCCTTCAGGTATGTTCTCTACTGGTCCTCATTTTTAAGATTTCAAAACTAGGTTTTTCTCTATTTATAGTGTTTTCTTCATATTAAAGTTTTTCTAACCGTAAAAATTTGATTTTTATTGGGGGGTTTTGCTATTTGCCACCCAATGGATGAAAGCCCTCAAGAAATTTTAAGTTTCATCCGTCAGTTTTTGAGAAACTTGAAATTTTCCATTTTTGACCTAATTTTTGGGATTTTTCCAAATTATCGAAATTTCTTCAAATTAAATCTTCCTAGTTTAAATTTCCAATTGTATGAGCCTTGCAGGATGGTTTGGAACATATGTAAGTCCTCCTGCCCAACGGTTTGGGTGAAAAGTGAGGCTTTTGGCCAAATCATGCTGTTATAATGCCAAAATTTTGAGTTTTTCTCTATAACAAATATCTTGCGTTGGTCTGTGTCTTTGCAGATAACATGGTTCGTACTTAGGTCCCCAGACTTCATGATCCTCTTAGCTTCCGGTCTAATGAAGCAGAGACTCAGTATGCTCGTTATGAGCATAAAAAGGTGGAAGGGAGTCGTTGTGTAAACCTAGCTAATTTAGCCTTGTTTAATGTGGAGGGTGTCTTTGGTGATATGGTTGGCTCCCCATGATATTGTATGAGAGTTGCACTTGTCCTGCACTGGTGAAGCAGTTTTATTACAATCTTCAGGTAGTGGGTGATCCAAATGATACAGACAGGGGTAGAGAGCTCAGGATCACTAGTTATGTTAAAGGGGTGGAGATCTCCTTTAATTGTCAGGAGTTAGCTGATCCCCTGGGCATATCAAATGATGGTCATACTGTGCACCCAAGGAACCCCAATTCCTATCTGTGATGATGCGTGCAGAGATTGATCGCCAAATTTTTAGGGATGATCGTTGGGAGATGAAGGCAATCAACCTACGGCCGGAACCTCGGGTGTACTGCAAGATTATTCAGCACAACATGATTCCTCAGAGTGGGCACTATGAGAAAGGTTCCCTAGTTGACCCAGTATCTCCTATACTGCATCTGCACTAGGCAACCCGTCTACCTTCCATACATTATCATCAAGACGATGTGCCGTGCTACGATGCCTAGTTAGATGGGAACCTGCCCTATGGGCGTTTGATCACTACCCTTCTCATTCGCCTGCATGTCGACTTAGTTGATGAGAGGATTCATGAGGACACCTTCTTGACTAACCTTGACTGGGAAGCCATCTGCAAGATGGAGATGTGAGATGCGCAGGTCAGTGACGAGGAGAGGAATGCTATGGTGCATCACCGTACTCAGGTAGAGATAGCAGACATAGCAGACACTGAGGCTGCAGCAGCAGTAGAGGTCCATGGGGGTGATGCTGAGGATGATGATCGTATGTACATGGATGTAGACGTCATTCCTCCTCCATCACCACAGCATTCTACTGGAGCTGGCCCTTCTCGGGTTCCTTCCCACTCAGTTGGTCGTTCATACCCACCACCCGATGACATGATGGGGTTGCTACATGAGATTTGGGAGACCCAGCGTGCGACTGATCAGCAGGTGGCAGATCTGGCAGCTACTCTCTAGGTGACCCAGACTCAGGTAGTCTGGCTTACGAGGGTGTATGCTGAGGATTATGACTGAGATCTTGAGGCACCTCCTCCCCTAGCACCCCCAGCTCCATGATGCATTTCTTTTTGCTTTTTTCTTGTACTACAGAATAACTGTCTGGATTGTGGACCGTATTCTGCTTTGGATATATATATATTATTTTTATTCGATGTGTATATGAAACTTGTTTCTCATCTTAATAGTGCATTATTCTCTTTCATAATTTTTGTCTCATACAACACAGGTGCTTATGGTGTGTTCTTATTAAAGCTTTTAAATTTTATCTTAACTCAATTCACAAACTTTTGTAGAAGTATACAGGTTTAATAGATAAAGCCTGAGAGCTCTGATACCAAGTTGTCACACCCTAATTCTGTACTAACCAGAATGGTGTGATGAACCGTCTATGATCCAACGGTTTAACCAAGATCTCGAATAGGCCGTGTCCCTTTGCTTAAACCATATACATACACAATCATAGTCAGAGTAAATAAACAATAGCGGCAGTCTTTAATATTAATGAACTGAGTATCTAATAGTGATAACATAAATAAAGTATCCAATTATCTCCAAAAGACTAAGACATAAAATAAAATAAATTAATCAATTACATCTTCTGAATAATCCAACAAATAAATCTAATCAAAGACGCATGAGTTGCACTCGCATGACGAATCATGCGACTCCATCATAGCTTCCATATCCATCGTCGTAACATGTCCGTACATCAGAGCATTCACATAATCTTCTATAATAGGACCTGCATCATCAACTAAAAATATTCGACGTCGAAAAGGTAAGCACATATCATGGCTCAGAGCAAACAAAATAATGCAAAAAACATATGCATGCATTCAATTCATATCTTTGGTCTGGTTCATAAGTTTGTAATATGCAATAGAAAGGATAGGTGGCCGCCGCACCTCTATAGACGAGTGTGTGAAGCCGCCCAATGGATCAAACACCATTGTCGTCCCACATGCACCCATCATGGAATAGAGATAGAGCTAAAGTGCCCAGATCAAACACCGCATGACACTTCCCCTGATGCCCTACCCATACCAACATGTAAGCCCCTATTGGCGAGGGCTTACAAACTGGGCTCGCAACTAACCAATCCTAATGTCAAACAGTGTATCCAAGGCCTCACCTTAACATCCCTCAATACGTCCATAGAGATAGAGCTAAGGCCCCCTCGCAGTCAGAGACTACACGGTCCGAGACCACCTCCCCTGATGCCCTACGACGTAATAGTTCTGCTAAGGTAATGGTGATATGACGATGTCAGTGGACAAGATTTGAGTAGAGATAGAGCTAGAGTCTGGTGACTAGGATGAACCATAGTGTCACGTCCTCCCTTTGATGCCCCACTCGCATCAAGTACACTAACCATACACATACATTCACATGCTTATTCCTAGCATCATCATCAATATCATGTTATAAATAAATAGAATTAAATATGCATGAGCAGTAGTAACAGAAATATTGGATGACATGTGATATACACATTACAAGCATACAAGCATAGAATCATTCATTGCATTGGACTCAATAAATAAAAATAGTTTATTATTAGTCAATTAATTTAGGTCTTGTTCCCTCACCTTTGGTCGATAATAGTTCTTCGTTCATGCTTTGTAATTCACTCTTAGACTACTTAGAAACCTAATAAATTTATAGATTTTAAATTAGAATTAATTTCTAGCAGTTTAGACTAACAGAAACTGAGGGGTCGCAGGTGTGGCAGCACCTGTGGTCTCAGTTTCTGCGACCATAGGGTGTGTGGTCGCATATCCGGTGACCACACATGCGACCACACCCTCCCTGGAACTTCCAGAGGGCATGTGGTCGCAAGGTGTGGTCGCATATCCTGCGACCACACATGCGACCACACCCTTCCTGGTCTTCCCAAGGGTGTGTGGTCGAATATGTATGTCTCGTGTGGTCGCACATCATGCAACCACACGTGCGACCACATGTGTGATGGTCAACCTTTCACTCTCAACTCCAATTCCTTCATGCTTAGATTCCTTGGCTTATCATCATGGTCCTTCCTATGATTGTTCTATGGCTTAGAACTAGTATTTTCTACAGAATCCATTGTCTACATAATTTTCTCATATGGATTCTCTTGGAATTTATCCATGGATTGATGATTTGGGTTTCACCTAAATCCTATCTCTTTCATTAACTATTCTAGGCTCTCAATTTAACATGGGGAATGTTTTCATACCTTAAGCTTGTTGAAGATTCAAAGTTTTCTCTGTATTTTCTCCCTCCTTAGTCTTCCTCTTCAATTCTCCTTCTCTTCCTTCTCTTTTCTTTCTCCCACTTTCAGTTTGATTCTAAAATGGTGAAAGAGGCTAAGGGATGTCTTATTTATAGAGGAAAACCCTCCATAATAAGTCCTACTGAGTTTAGGAAAGAACCCCCTTTGGATTAGGAAGGTTTCCTAAATTCAGTTCTGTCTGGAATCCGTGTGGTCGGAGGTGGGATCGCAGAAGCCGTCGACCACACCCTCTGAAACATGCAACCATACGACCAAAATTCCTGTGGTTACATTATTTTGAGGTGTGGTCGATCAAACCTGTTTAGGTATGCGACCACACGCTCATAATGGACTATTTTTGGGTTAAATTTCATACCTGAGCTTATGATTTCTTCATACACTTGGTCCACTTGGCCCGACTATGATAAGAAGACCTGATACAAGGTGGTAAGACCGGTTAATTCGATACGGGTCTTACAACTCCCCCCTCTTATTAGAAATTTCATCCTCAAAATTTACACATACCTTCCGAGTCAAAAAGGTGAGGATATTGCTTTCTCATAGTATTCTCTTCTTCCCATGTGATCTCTTCTATATCTTGGCCCCTCTAAGTGACCTTAACATAATAAATGTCACGGTTGCATAGCCGTTGAACCTTTCGGCTGGTGATTTCAGTTGGTGCTACATTGAATGTCAAATAATCAGTTAGACCCAGTGGATCCGTTGTTATAACGTGTGTTGGATCTCTAACGTACTTCTTCAATAATGAGATATGAAACATCATGTACACTTAACATAGATGGGGGTAGTGCTAACTGATACGCCATTTTTCCACATTTAGAGAGAATCTCATATGGCCCGACATATCTTGGACTTTGCTTCCCTTTCTGTCTAAATCGTTTTAAGCCTCGCATAGGTGATACTTTCAAGAATACCTTATCACCTACAATGAATTCAAGGTCTCGACGTCGAGTATCTACATACTGTTTCTGATGATTCTGAGCTGTTCTAACTCTTTCCTTGATAATATCGACTACTCGACAAGTCTCTTCAATAAATTTTGATCCAACGATACTCCGTTCACCAACTTCATTCCAAAACAAAGGAGTTCGAAACTTCCTACCATACAGTGCTTCATAGGGTGACATCTGTATAGTAGCCTGATAGCTGTTGTTATAGGCAAACTCAATCAATGGTAGTTTCTCATCCCATGATCCTTTGAAATTAAAAACACAAGCTCAAAGCATGTCTTTTAAAATCTGAATGGTACGCACTGACTGTCTGTCTATCTCAGGATGGAATGCAGTATTGAATTTCAATGTTATACCCATAGCATTCTGTAATCCTTCCCAAAACTTTGAGGTAAAGCGTGGGTCTCTATCAGACACAATGCTTTCAGGTACACCATGCAATCTGACAATATTATCCACATATAGCTTGGCTAACCTCTCTAGGCTATACTATGGTCGTATAGCTATGAAGCGAGCTGCTTTAGTCAGGCGATCTACAATCACCCAGACCGCATCAACTACTCGGGGAGTCAATGGTAACCCGATGACGAAGTCCATAGTGATGTAGTCCCATTTTCATGCTGGTTCTGGCAGTGGCTGCAACAATCTTATAGGTCTTTGTCTTTCAGCCTTTACCCTCTGATAATTTAGGCATTGAGACACAAATTTAGCTACATCTGCTTTCATTCCTTTCCACCAATATAGTTTCTTCAGATCATGGTACATCTTCGTACTTCCAGGATGTACCAAATAAGTAGTGGTGTGAGCTTCCTTCATTAATCTGTGTCTAATATCCAAGTTTTCATTTTCAGGAACATACACTCTTCCTATATATTTTAGTACCTTTTCAACGTCTAAGGTGAACTCAGGAATAGTCCTACCTTTTTCGATGTCTTCTTGTACCGTTCTCAGATAAGGCTCTGATCTAATAGCGGCCTTCACTTCATCTAATATATCAGGTACAATCTTCAATGTTGTGAACATATTTTAAAACCAATGAATAAACCCTTGGTTGGTTGATCCACCCGGTGCATCTATCACAAACTGCTCATTACCAAGATTGAATATTTTTTCTGTAACACACATTGCCACAGTCGTGTTAACCTCTCCTTGGGATTTTATCATTGCTTTTCTGCTTAGCGCATCAGCAACTACAGTAGCCTTCCCTGGATGATACTGGATATCGCAATCATTATCCTTCAATAATTCCAGCCATCTTCTTTGTCTCATGTTCAACTCCTTTTGATTAAAAAGATAAGTGAGACTCTTATGATCTGACTTAATCTGAAATTTTTCTCCATACAAATAATGTCTCCATATCTTGACAGCATGTACTACCGCTGTTAATTCCAAGTCATGAGTGGGATAGTTCTTCTTATGTGTTTTCAGTTGTCTTGAGGCATACGCAACTACTTGTTCTCCTTGCATAAGCACACATCCTAAACCCAACCCAGACACATTAGTGTACAAGGTAAATGGTTGTCTTGGAATAGGAATAGTCAAGATGGGAGCAGATATCAATCTAGCTTTCAATGTTTGAAAACCCTCTCCATATTTATCAGTCCAAACAAACTTTTCTCCTTTCTTAGTCAAACTGGTGAGAGGTACGACGATTCTAGAGTAATCTTCCACGAATCGTCGGTAATACCCAACTAGACCAGGGAAATTTCTGATTTCTGCAACACACTTAGGTGCTTCCCATTTCACAATGGCTTCAATCTTGCTAGGATCCACTTTAATTCCCTCAGCGGATACAACATGGCCTAAGAAAGCGACCTCATTTAGTCAAAACTCACACTTTATAAATTTGGCGCAAAGCTTCTTTTTCTTAGTCACTGCAGAGTGGCTCTTAGATTCATGACATGAGTTTTCTTGTCCTTGGAGTAGACCAATATATCGTCAATAAACACAATGACTGACGTATCCAACATATCATGGAATACCTAATTCATGAGTTTCATAAAAGTTACGGGTCGTTAGTCAATCCAAAAGACATAACTAAAAATTCATAATGTCCATATCTTGTTCTGAATGCTGTCTTTGGAATATCACCTTCCTTAATCTTCAACTGATGGTATCGTGACCGAAGATCAATCTTGGAGAACACCTTGGCACCTTGCAACTGATCGAACAATTCATCGATCCGAGGCAACGGGTACCGATTCTTGATTGTAAGCTTATTTAATTCCCGATAGTCTATACACAGTCGAACGTTACCGTCTTTCTTCTTCACAAACAATACCGGCGCTCCCCATGGTGATATGCTAGGTCTGATATAACCCTTGTCCAGTAATTACTGTAACTGTACCTTTAGTTCCATCAGTTTAGTAGGAGCCATTCGATAGGGTGCTTTAGATACTGGTGCGGCTCCGAGTATAAGATCTATAACGAACTCTGTCACTCGGTCGGGTGGTAGTCCTGGTAGTTTCTTAGGAAATACATTTGGAAAGTCACGCACAACATCAATATCTTCCATTCGTGGTACTTCCTTGTTGATATCAACCACGGATACTAGATACCCAACTCCTCCTTTCTCAAGGCATTTTCAAGCCTTTAATGCAAAGAGGATGAGTTTTCGTCTACGGGGAAGTTTGATTCCTGCAAAACTAAACTTTGCTCTTTCCTTGTCTTTAAATGTCAATTTTTTTCTGCACATAAGTTTGATTCCTGCAAAACTAAACTTTGCTCTTTCCTTGTCTTTAAATGTCAATTTTTTTCTGCACATAATAGGTTTGCAGGTTGCCAAGCTAACCAATCCATTCCCAATAGAACGTCAAAGTCTGCCATATCGAGTTGAATTAAGGTTGCATCCAAAATCTTCTCGCCGATAAGAACTGGACATGGTCCATAACCTTTTTCTAGTTCTACTTATAATCCCATAGGTGATCATACAAGAAATTTGTAGTTTAAAGATCTGAGGGGTAGATTTAACTTCTTTCAAAATGACACAGATATAAAAGAATGATTAGCTCCAGAATCAAAGAGTACTCTGGCGGGTATACCATTAATAGGTACGATACCTGTGATTTGTTTTAATTTAGTCTACATGCTCACACAAGGTAATACAAAATGAAAGGTTTAGGTCATACCTGTGACCACATCAGGCGATGCGACAGCATCCTCAGATGTAACTGCATAAACCTTTCCTTGTTGTAGCTGCTTCTTGGGCTTAGGACACTCCCTTGAATAATGTCCCATTTGATTACAGTTATAGCATTTTATACCTTCACTGTTTTGCTTCTGTAGAGGTTGGAATGTTGGAGTAGTCTTGGCTGCAGCATTAAAGCCTTGAGTACGAAAGGATTTAAATGTCTTTGTGTTTCCCCCGTTATATGAATTTTCATTTGACCTTTTTATACCTCTATTCTGAGCAAAGTAACTCTCTCTCTGGCTCGATTCTAGTACTCGAGCAATCTATACTGCTTCATTATAAACTTTCTTTTCTAGCCCCAACACATGCTCCCGAATGCTTCCCCTAAGTCCCATGATGAACCTTCGGATTTTAGTATTTTCCTCCTGCATACTAGAGGGAGCAAAGAAAAATAGATCTTCATAACGCTATTGATATGCATCCACAGTCATCTGTCCCCGATAGAAACTCAGGAACTCTCTTTCCATAGCATCTCTGAAACTTCTGGGAAAATATTTCTCAAAGAATGCCTCTTTATAGATAGCCCAGGTCAATTGGGCGTGCTTTGTTAATAGATAAGTCCGAGTAGACTTCCACCAATGGTGTGCATCACCCTTCAGCATAAATGTTGCACACAATACTTTTTCCTCCTCATTAACAGTCATCATCATGAAATTCCTCTCCATCTCATCGATCCAGTGAGTTGGCCACAAAGGATCCACTGGCTTGCCATTATATTCCTTAGGCTTTATTTTCAGAAAACGTTCGATCAGTCAAGAATGGTCCAACTGATACTGAGCATAGGCCCCATATATAGGTGGTTGATACTAGTAACTGCCTTGGGCTACTTCAGGATTTTGTACTGGAGCTTGTACAACTGGCGTTTGAGGTGCTTGAGGTACCGTGTTGCTATCCCCTGGTACAGTGCTAGCTTGTCTGGCTGGTATAGGTGTAGTATGTCCAGCTGGAAAAGCCATTCCCAAAGCAGCTTGCATATTGGCTTATACTTGCTGTATTTGCTGCAGCTGTTGTGCTAGGTTCACTACCGCAGTAGCCAAATCTGTAGGTGGGGCTGGCAAGTTTGTAGGATTAGCCTAGTCGTTAGCTCCTGGTGGTACCACATTCTGATTCTCTTGTCTTTTAGGCTTTTCATGGCTATTTTCCTCCACAAGTGGTGGTGGTGGAATTGGGTTACGTCCTCGCCTGGTTACTCTTCGACCAGCCATTTCCTGTTTTCGATGGTGGTAGTGTCTGAAAAATCATAGAACATGGGAGGCAATCATAATATATGTCATTCCCATGTCAAAATCCAATTAATCATTGTAAAATTTTAATTTTCCAAGTCGTAAAGTCAAAATACTGTATTTTCCATCGTGTGGTCGATGGTGGGGTCGCAATATATGCGACCAAAGGGTGTGCGACCTCACAAAACCCTGTCATCTCACCAAGAGCCTGTGGTCGATTGTGTGGTTGCAATATGTGTGACCACAGGGTCTGACCACACGAAGTCTGTCAGCTCACTGAGAGCCTGTGATCGATCCTGGGCTCGATCGTGTGGTCGCATATTTGGTCGAATTCTGCGACCACACGACCCCAAATCAGGTTTTTAAATCTGATTTTTGGAGTCATTTCCCACTTTCTCTTTTGCTTTCAACTCAAATCGCTTCCACTGAGTTGCTATAGTGTCGACCACTCATGTTTGGTGATTCTTTCTTCCATTCACGACCTCCGCTCCGTTCCTTCAGGTATGTTCTCTATTGGTCCTCATTTTTAAGCTTTCAAAACTAGGTTTTTCTCCATTTATAGCGTTTTCTTCATATTAAAATTTTTTTAATCATAAAAATTTGATTTTTATTAGGGGCTTTTTCTATTGGCCACCCAATGGATGAAAGCCCTCAAGAAAATTTGAGTTTCATCGGTTAGTTTTTGAGAAACTTGAAATTTTTCATTTTTGACCTAATTTTTGGGATTTTTCCAAATTGTCAAAATTTCTTCAAATTCAACCTTCCTAGTTTAAATTTCCAACTGTATGAGCCTTGCAGGATGGTTTGGAACATATGTAAGTCCTCCTGCCCAACAGTTTGGGTGAAAAGTGAGGCTTTTGGCCGAATCATGCTGTTATAATGCCAAAATTTTGAGTTTTTCTCTATAACTAATATCTTGCTTGTTGGTCTGTGTCTTTGCAGATAACATGGCTCGTACCAAGGTCCCCAGAGTTCATGATCCTCTTCACTTTCGGTCTAATGAAGCAGAGACTCAGTATGCTCGTTATGAACATAAAAAGGTGGAAGGGGGTCGTTGTGTAAACCTGGCTTATTTAGCCTAGTTTAATGTGGAGGATGCCTTTGGTGATATGAGTTGGCTCCCCGTGATATTGTATGTGGGTTGCACCAGTCCTACACTGGTGAAGTAGTTTTATTGAAATCTTCAGGTAGTGGGTGATCCAAATGATACAGACAGGGGTAGAGAGCTCAGGATCACTAGTTATGTTAAAAGGGTGGAGATCTCCTTTAACTGCTAGGAGTTGGTTGATCTCCTGGGCATATCAAACGATGGCCCCTTAGTGTACTGTGTACCCAAGGAACCCCAATTCCTATCTGTGATGATGCGTGCAAAGATTGACTACTACCTTTTTAGGGATGGTCGCTGGGAGATGAAGGCAATCAACCTACGGTCGGAACCTCGGGTGTACAGCAAGATTATTCAGCACAACCTGATTCCTCAGAGTGGGCACAATTAAAAGGTTTCCCAGTTAACCCAGTATCTCCTATACTGCATCTACACTAGGCAACCCGTCTACCTTCCTTACATTATCATCAGGACGATGTGCCATGCTACGATGCCTGGTCAGATGGGCAACCTACCCTATGGGCGTTTGATCACTACCCTGCTCACTCGCCTGCATGTCGACATAGTTGATGAAAGGATTCATGAGGACACCTTCTCTACTGACCTTGATTGAGAGGCCATCTGCAAGATGGGGATGCGAAATGCACAGGTCAGTGACGAGAAGAGGAACGCTATGGTGCGTCACCGTACCCGGGTAGAGATAGCAGACACTGAGGCGGCAGAGCAGCAGCAGCAGAGGTCCATGGGGGTGATGCTGAGGATGATGATCATATGTACATGGATGTAGACGCCATTCTTCCTCCATCATTACAGCATTCTACTGGAGCTGGCCCTTCTCAGGTTCCTTCCCACCTAGCTAGTCCTTCACACCCACCACCCGATGACGTGATGGGGCTGTTGCATGAGATTCGGGAGGCCCAGCGTGCGACTGATCAACAAGTGGTAGATTTGGCAGCTAGTCTCCAGGTGACCCAGACTCAGGTAGCCTGGCTTACGAGGGTGTATGCTGAGGATTATGATCGAGATCATGAGACACCTCCTCCTCCAACACCCCCAGCTCTATGATGCATTTATTTTTGCTTTTTCCTTGTACTACAGAGTAACTGTTCGGATTGTGGACCGTACTCTTCTTTGGATGTATATATATATTGTTTTTATTCGATGTGTATATAAATCATGTTTCTCATCTTAATAGTGCATTATTCTCTTTCTTAATTATTGTCTCATACAACATAGGTGCTTATGGTGTGTTCTTATTAAAGCTTTTAAATTTTATCCTAACTCAGTTCACAAACTTTTGTAGAAGTATACAGGTTTAATAAACAGAGCCCGAGAGCTCTGATACCAAGTTGTCACACCCCAATTCTGTACCAACCAAAATGCTATGATGAACCGTCTATGATCTAACGGTTCAACCAGGATCTCGAATAGGCCTTGTCCCTTTGCTTAAACCATATACATCCACAACCATAATTAGAGTAAATAAACAATAGCGGAAGTCTTTAATATTAATGAACTGAGTATCTAACAGTGATAACATAAATAAAATATCCAATTATCTCCAAAAGACTAAGACATAAAATAAAATAAATTAATCAATTACATCTTCTGAATAATCCAACAAATAAATCTAATCAAAGACGCATGAGTTGCACTCGCATGACGAATCATGCGTCTCCATCATAGCTTCCATATCCATCGTCGCAATATGTCCGTACATCGAAGCATTCACATAATCTTCTACTGTAGGACCTGCATCATCAACTAAAAATATTCGACATCGAAAAGGTGAGCACACTTCATGGCTCAGTGAGCAAACAAAACAATGCAATAAACATATGCATGCATTCAATTCATATCTTTGGTCTGGTTCATAAGTTTGCAATGTGCAATAGAAAGGATAAGTGGCCGCCGCACCTCTATACACGAGTATGTGAAGCCGCCCAATGGATCAAACATCATTGTTGTCCCACATGCATCCATCATGGAATAGAGATAGAGCTAAAGTGTCTGGATCAAACACCGCATGATACTTCCCCTTATGCCATATCCATACCAACACGTAAGCCCCTATTGGCGAGGGCTTGCAAACTGGGCTCACAACTAACCAATCCTAATGTCAAATAATGTCTCCAAGGCCTCACCCCAGCATCCCTCAATACGTCTATAGAGATAGAGCTAAGGCCCATTGGCAGAGTCAGAGACTACATGGTCTGAGACCACCTCCCCTGATGTCCTACGACGTAATAGTTCTGCTAAGATAATGGCGATACGACGATGTCAGTAGACAAGACTTGAGTAGAGATAGAGCTAGAGTCTGGTGACCAGGATGAATCACAGTGTCACGTCCTCCCCCTGATGCCCCACTCGCATCAAGTACTCTAACCACACACATACATTCACATGCCTATTCCTAGCATCATCATCAACATCATGTTATAAATAAATGGAATTTAAATATTCATGAGCAGTAATAACAGAAATATTGGATGACATGTGATATGCACATTACAAGCATACAAGCATAGAATCATTCATGGCATTGGACTCAACAAATAAAAATAATTTATTATTAGCCAATTAATTTAGGTCTTGTTCCCTCACCTTTGGTCGATAATAGATCCTCGTTCAAGCTTTGTAATTCACTCTTAGACCACTTGGAAACCTAACTAATTTATAAATTTTAAATTAGAATTAATTTCCAGCAGTTTAGATTAACAGAAACTGAGGGGTCGCAGGTGTGGCAGCACCTGTGGTCTCAGTTTCTGCGACCATAGGGTGTGTGGTCGCAAGGTGTGGTCGCATATCCTGCGACCACACCCTCCCTGGAACATCCCGAGGGCATGTGGTCGCAAGGTGTGGTGGCATATCCTGCGACCACACATGCGACCACACCCTTCCTGGTCTTCCCGAGGGTGTGTGGTCGAATATGTATGTCTCGTGTGGTCGCACATCATGCGACCACACGTGCGACCACACGTGTGATGATCGACCTTTCACTCTCAACTCCAATTCCTTCATGCTTAGATTCATTGGCTTATCATCATGGTCCTTCTTATGATTGTTCTATGGCTTAGAACTAGTATTTTATATGAAATCCATTGTCCACATAATTTTCTCCCATGGATTCTCTTGGAATTTATCCATGAATTGATGATTTGGGTTTCACCTAAATCCTATGTCTTTCATGAACTATTTTAGGCTCTCAATTTAACATGGGTAATGTTTTCATACCTTTAGCTTGTTGAAGATTCAGAGTTTTCTCTGAATTTTCTCCCTCCTTAGCCTTCCTCTTTAATTCTCCTTCTCTTCTTTCTCTTCTCTTTCTCCCACTTTCAGTTTGAGTTCTAAAAGGGTGAAAGAGGCTAAGGGACGTCCTATTTATAGAGAAAAACCCTCCATAATAAGCCCTACTAAGTTTAGGAAAGAACCCCCTTTGAATTAGGAAGGTTTCCTAAATTCGGTTCTGTCTGGAATCCGTATGGTCGGAGGTGGGGTCGCAAAATCCGTCAACCACCCCCTCTGAAACATGCGACGACATGACCAAAATTCCTGTGGTTGCATTATTTTGAGGTGTGGTCGATCACACCTGTCTAGATATGCGACCACACGCTCATAATAGACTATTTTTGGGTTAAATTTTATACCTGAGCTTATGATTTCTTCATACACTTGGTCCACTTGGCCCGACCATGATAGGAAGACCTGATACAAGGTGGTAAGACCGGTCAGTTCGATACGGGTCTTACAATGCATCATTCAAACAATCACTTTTATTAATTATGGATTAGTTTATATGTTTATTCTATAAATTACTTAATCAAGATCAAAAAATTTATCTTCTTACTTGCTTTCTATGAATTTTACTTTCTTATAATTACTTTCCCCTTCTATAAATTTTATTGAATAGCTATTTACATGTTCCTCTCTCTCTCTCTCTCTCTCTCTCTCTCTCTCTCTCTCTCTCTCTCTCTCTCTTTTTTTCTCTCTCTCTCTCATTACGTTTTCTAATTTCATAAGGTTCGATTAACTCTTTTATTTGATAAGAGTTTTTCTAGATGGGTTCTTGTAGAGAGCTTATGAAGACAGCCCAACTTTTTCTGCCACATGGAACAATGATTAGTCAAACCTATTTTTACCACATGGGATAGTAATTAATTAATTCTGACTAACTGGTTATGTGTGGAATGGGCTGGATTAACCAAGTGTAACATTTTAGACTCCAATTCATTCAAATAATCCATGTTGTATATGACCACGCATCGCTATATTTGTAAGCGGTCCATGTTTTATTTCGGTGCATCTTTGTAGTTGTAAAATTTTCAATCCATTTCTTTGCCACTTGGTTAATTTTGATTCAACCGAAATATGACTAGTAAGCAGGGGACTGTAAGGTCTACTTATCCAAACGTAATGGCCCCATCTGACATTTCGTGATCAAAACAGGATGGGACTAGTCTGTAGAACACTCCCTAGAAGGGACCAGTTTGTGTCGATCACAGGTTGACACTGAAGGGGGGTGAATCAGTGTCTTTAAAAATTCTTGTAAATAATCCTTTGAAGACAAATGCTGCCTTGAGCGGATGCTTCACTCACTAACCATAACTACACATTCACTGAAGCACTACCATACACAGTCATATGCACAACCACCTCGCTACCATAGAGTGGCTAGGTTTATCATGTTGTGCACACCCATCCTGTAGACCATTCCATGCATTTCATAATATACAGAATATAAATAATTATTCAGCTTTCACAACACAGAGACATATGTGGTTCACCAACACAGTGTGTGATGGCTAGTCCATGAAGTAATGCCCTACAGGCTCCGTATATACTCAATACGCTTCTTTTAGCTGACTACACAGTAGGGAGTACATACATCCAGTTTATCCAGCATAAAACTAGGAGGGCACACATGTACCAAAAATTCAGGTATCAAGTACCAATGTTCAGCACATGCTGCACACACTACTCTTAACCAGCACCCAAGGGAAGCAAACATTATAATGAACGGGCTTATATCAATGCCCTAACATGAAAGCTCATACAAATTTAATTTTCCAACATAATTATAGTCTGGGCATTCTCATAGACATTTCATCAAACACCTCCTAGTCTATGAAATACAATAAGATAGGAAAATGCTAAAGTGGATTATCTTTCCTTGATAACTCCATAATCGGATGCTCACTTAATGTATGAAAGTCCAAGACCGGGTTCTTCAATCTTCAAAGACGTCAAAACGAGCTCCATTTTCTTCCTTGGTATTTTCAAAGACACCTTGAGTGCATACCTCTTATTCACAAAGTCAAGAACACCATTGATATAACAAAAAGCTCCACCATGTTCTTGGATGTTTTCAACACTCTATTAATGATTAAGAAGAAGATTGATGACTAATTCAATGTAAGACAATCACCATTAATGACCAAACTTCCTTCAAGGTCTTCAATAAACTCAACATAACCTATACAACCATCAATGCTAGGAGTACTCAGCTCTTCAAACAAACCTTAACTCATATGTATTTTCCCAAATATTCGGTATGTATTTTTGCTCACTAGCCTCTTTCATAAGTCCTTTTCTCCCTCTCTTTTGAGCTCTTTCTCACACACAACTTACAAACAATGTATCTTTATCACCTATCAAACCTCAAACACCATTGAGGATCTTTTACGAACACTTAATGTGTGATTTCCACTTATAAGGACTCCCACAAGATCTTCCAAGCTCCTACTCTTCATTTCCTCACACACACAATGCAAATGGGGCTTCAAAAACCTTTTAAATGAATCTAAAATGCTTGTTTTAGTCTAGACCATCGATCTTGGAAACATTGAAGCAACTCTGATGGCTAAATTTCAATTACAAAATATTATGGTGAATTAGGAGTCTGAACGTGGAATCCCCAGTGGAGTCACCACTGTGAGGACAAATGTCCACCTACGCTGAATGGACTGTAAAATGATTTGGAGTCGCCACCTAGATTAAGGTCTAGGACCTAAAACTGTAGTCTCATCCTGAGATAAGACTTCTATTGACTCATGACCCAACATATTAGCTTTGGTCTATTAGAGAATGGATAAGTACAGAGTACTTTAGTGGATTTCGCTTCATTTATCGTTTAGTTCAGTCTTAATTTAGGATTATTCTCTGTAAAATGAAATTTAAATAAAAAAAGGGAGGAGTCTTTATGTCTCGTTACCGAGGGCCTCGTTTCAAAAAAATACGCCGTCTGGGTGCTTTACCGGGATTAACTAGTAAAAGGCCCTAAAGCCGGAAGTGATCTTAGAAACCAATCGCGTTCCGGGAAAAGATCTCAATATCGTATTCGTCTAGAAGAAAAACAAAAATTGCGTCAGTTTGGGAAGGTGTTAGGCACCCAAAACTGTCCGATTCAAAAATCGACCTCCTATGTTATTCTACTTTCCTTAGACTCTATGGTTCTGACTGTTCATGGCCAATGGATGATGACTAGGGCTCATGGGGGATCCTATGCCAAGTTGCTAAGTTTTTCTAGCCTAAGTTCAGCCAAACATGTTCTCAAAGTAAAAAAAATAAACAAAATAAGATACAATGAACCGAACCAAAGATGGTTAAGTGATGGACTGAATCTGAGATGTCCAAAACGTCTCAAATTGCCTACGTATTCCAATACTGTAAATCAAGTCCAAAACATAGTTTGAAATGGAAAGTGATTAAAGTTTATGGATTTGAATTATGATTAAGCTTCCTTAGATTCAATTGTTCAAGTAAAAGTTTATGCTTGATGATGATTGAGATTGAATCTAGAAATAGCCTAATATGGATTGAAGTGAATATGGATATGGATGACCTAAGGATACTATGATGTGGTACCGTACTTGGAGAGTCCTCCAGGTTGCCTACGTATTCCAGAGGTCCTGGAAATCAGGTACAATGCAGTTCGTTGTTGGGTGGATTAGGTAGCCTTAGGAACTAAAATATGAAAGCACTCTCAGGGAGTAAAGTATGTGTACTCTCAGGGAGTAGGTATGTCTCTCAAGGAGTAAGATGTGCCTCTCATGGAGTAGGATGGTCGGACCAATTATAATTCCCATCATATAGTCAGACCTATTACAATTCCCATCACATGGTCGGACCAATAAAAAAATTCCATCCTATGGTTGGATCAATTTTTCATCACATTAAATTTCTAAGCGCATTGGATCAATTTCATCACCCAAAATACAATATCAACGGCCATATTTCATCTCATCAAATTCATAATAAGAAAGGCTGAGCCAAACCCAACATGCACATGTGGAAGCCAAAGCATATGATCAAAGAATCATCATGTATGCGAAGATACAATAACAAAATGAAGAAAATAGTCGCAATACGATATACAAGTATGGTAAACTGGAAAAGAAAACCAATCTGATGTGCGTTGGCAAGATTGAACAGCAGGTTGTGGGGATCATTGGGTTGACGATGAAGGTCTTCCCAGGATGTCGCGAGGATCATCGGGTTGACGATGATGATCGTTGCAAGGTGTCGTGAGGATCGTCAGGTTACCAAGGAAGGTCTTGGTAGGGTGTCACGAGGATCATCGAGTTGATGAAGATGATCATTGGGTTAACGATGATGATCGTCGCAAGGTGTCGCAGCGTGTCGCGAGGATCATCACGTTGACGATGAAGCCTTCGCAGGATGCCGCAAGGACCATCGGGTTGACGACGAAGGCCTTCGAAGGATGCAGCAAGGACCGTCGGGTTGACGACGAAGGCCTTCGCAGGATGCTGCGAGGATCGTCGGGTTGACGACGAAGGTCCTCGCCGGATATCACAAGGATTGTCGGGTTAACGACAATGATCGTCGCAGGGTGTCGCGAGGATCGTCGGTTTGACGACGAAGATCTTCACAGGATGTAGAAGTTAAGTTACACTCGGTTGGGGGTGAGTTGTGGACAGGGGTGGGGATGGTCGTGCTCTATTGGGTGTGTGTTGCGGACAAGTGTGGCAGGTATTGAAGGTAATGGCTGGCAAGGTAAGACCAAATGAAAAGAACAGCAAGGTGGGACAGAAATGGATCGAAGATGGTGATGATGATGAACAGGAGGAGAGTGAATATGGTTGCTGCAGGTGATAACGGCAATGGGGATTTAGAAGGGAAGTAGAAGGGCCGGCCTCCAAAAACTGCCTTCCTTGTGAGCATCGATGGGGTATTTATAGAAGCAGGAGGTCGGATGAAGAGAGGTGGAGTGGGGCTCGATGGAGGTTCAGTTGCAACAGATTTTGGGGGGAAGTAGATGAGCTATCGACAAGGAGGAGCAACGGCTGGCGGGCAGGTTTGTTTGGCGGGTTTCTTGGGGTGGACAGTGTGGCAGCTCTAATCTGCTGGAGTGGGAGAGAGAGGTGGTAGGTTCGATGATGGAGGCTGGAGTTATGAGGGATGGCTACTGTGAGGTGTCGACTAGTGAGGGACTGGGCTGGATTTTAGGGGAGCAGTTGGGTTAAGAGTTGTTCGATGATGGATTTTCAGGAACGGCTGGGCGCAGGTGAGAGAGGAAGAACTGGGCAGGTCTGATTCCAATAAGGAGGTGGTGGTGTAGACTGACTGTGGAGGTAAGGTGATGTGGAATGTTGCAGGTCCAAGATGGGAGGTGGAGTGGAGTACACAGCTCTGGGTTTAATGAGGGAATGGGCTTGGAGTGTAGTAGGTTTACCGTATGCAGGAGGGAAAATCAGCAGGTTTAACGAGGGAGGGGGATGTGCAGGTGAGATGGAGTGGATGATGTAGGTTGGTTAGGTGTGGGGTGTTGCATGGTAACATCACCCCCCACCTCTCATTCTCTCTCTCTTTCTCTCTCTCCCTTTTTTTCGGTTTATCTTTCTTCTTAGATTCCTCTCCCTCTCTTCTTTATATATATATATAAGTATATAATATAACATATATAAAACATATATATTATATAATATATAAATGAAAAAATTTCATCTAACCCCCAAAAATTATGTCAAATTCGATCTACTACCCAATGGTTTCCAGATATTCTAACCGGCCCCATTTAACTGACAGAATGGACTGAACATATGAGTAGACATTTCTACCATTTCTATTTCAAACTTTAAAACATTAAAATGAGATAAAGTTACTAATTTGTCCTTTCTTTAAAACGTTAAAATGAAACTTTAAAACATTAAAATAAAACATTGAGTTATGGGAATAGTTAAGAATTTTGGCTGGAATATTTTGGATTTTAGCTAACCCGAAACGATACTGGGTATCGACCATAATTTCAAATTTTGGCCGAAATTTCTGATTTCGGCCAAAAAGTTTCGGTTTTTCATTTATACAAAACGAGATGTGCTCTCGGTACCAAAAATACAAAAATTCAGCTAAAATTTCAGTTTCGACCATATTTTCGGTCGAAAAATATGGTCGAAACTCAGTGACATGCTCTGGGTAAAATAAGATGTGAAACCCATCTCTAGAAAATGATTTCACTGGATATAGACCATGATGAGATTTACAGGGAGGATACACATTCTATAGCTCTCCTTTGCCTTCTTGTCCTCTGCTTCATCGCTGCATACTCTGTCTCTTCTACTTCCCTCTACTACGACGAGCAGGAATCTCTATATCAAGTGTTGGATTCAATCAACTGCGGCATCGATTGGCGATCTCTCTTCCCTGATGACCTCTGCAACTCAGCTCCTCATGGCATCGTCTGTGACTATTTCTCAAATGAAAACGGTACCATTACGCCTCACATCACAGAGCTCAACTTCGATTACGTTTCAGATTTCTCTCCTAACCCTCCTTGCACTTTTAATTCCATGCTTTCCCCTCGACTCTCCTCCTTCATCTATCTCCGCAAGATTTTCTTCTACAGATGTTTCACAAAAACCCAGGTTTCTTTCCCTAGGTTCCTCTCAACCTTGGGTTC
This sequence comes from Protea cynaroides, assembly GCA_028583415.1. NCBI lineage: Eukaryota > Viridiplantae > Streptophyta > Magnoliopsida > Proteales > Proteaceae > Protea > Protea cynaroides. The sequence goes on from CM053265.1 coordinate 13,555,577, forward strand.
TACCTTAGAAGAACTTGTGTTCATCGAAAATCCATCTATGGTCGGGACTCTGACTGGAAAGCTCGGCAATTTCAAGCATCTCAGGAGGCTTATTCTCACCAGAACTAGCGTTTTTGGAGAAATCGTGAATTCAGCTCCTCTGGTTTTCCAACAAAAATTGCAGGGAACACCTTCAGCAATGACAGATACTCATCTGTCGGTCGAGCAATCGTGAATTCAGCTGCCAATGACACTTCCACCAAGTACCGATTTCCTTCTACGATCACATCTAGGTATTCATAATCTCCAATTAGAAATCGCCCAATTTTCTCCCATTTCGATTAGAGACCTACATCAAGACCTCTCTGGCATAATCGACTCATCAACGGACGTTTCAGACTCGGTAACGAATCCGTTCCGAGAGATTTGATAGCTATTCTCAGGTACAAAACAAGTGCTTCTTCATCTTCCTTCAAACAAAACCATTCTCTGCAACTCACCACCGTTGGTTTTAGGTAAAGGTGTTTTTTAGTTTGGGGGCATTACGATCTTTTATCTTTGAAATAAGGGTAATATTGTCCTAATATTTTTAACTAACGGAACTCTACTAACGGGTGGGGTCTCTTTGACTAATGGTGGAAAAATTTTGGGTGGTAGATGAGACATTTGGAAACTTTTTGGGTGGTAGATGAGACTTTTGAAATTGTTGGGGGTTAGATTGAATTTGACATAGTTTTTGGGGGTTAGATGAAATTTCCTCTATATAAATGCATATGTAATATATCATATATATAAAATATATAAAAATAAATAAAGTGCATGCATGTACACAGGCTGACCCGACTCGGTCAGGATCGATCTGGGCTGGGTCAGGCTGGACTGGTCAAGTTTGGCTAGGTTGGACTGAATTGGGTTTAAGCTGACTTGGGTTGGACCGAGTTGAGTTGATTTGGTTTTGACCGACTCCTCTCCCTCTTTTATGGGCCATTTCAATATGCATCTACATGGGAATTCTTCGATGACTTTTCTCCTGAATTTTTCACGTCCACTTTGGAGAATATCCAAAATGAAGAACAATGGCGCTTGAATCATTTGATTTGGAAGTCGGATAATAAAATTATGAAGGATCGAAGTTTAGGCGGGCATATCGGCTTGCAGCTCTGCATGGGATCCTTCGGAGGCCGTTGCTCTGGATTTTCCACGTCCACATTGAAGAAGGCGGACAATGGAGCATACTGGTTCTTGAATCGCAGGATTCGGATGTCGGATGATCAAGATATGAGGACGTGAAGTTTAAATAATTAAACTCACAATAATTTGCATACAGGCCCTTCGACAATTTATTATTATTTTCAGAAAAACCCTTTGTACTTGTTTCCAGACTAAAATTGTTATATCTTCTTCCTTTGACATCAGAATTGAGCAATTCTAGTCTCATTTCGAAGGTATTTTCAAGACCTACGCATCCATGCAGATTACAGCCCATGACCTTGTTGTGGGGTCCACCGAAATCAGCCTTGAAATCATCGCTTACCGTTCAAACCTTGAATTGAGCCGCAGTCTTTTCCGAATATGATCACCACGGCTCCCGCATACTAGGGCATTTTGGTCAGCTCAAAATGCCATAGAGGGCACACGGAGATTGATTAAAATGTCAGTTTGAGATAGTCACTTGCCTCTCCTAAACTTTCTATATTTCCATTCACCTCCGCTCTCTTGCTATCTATACACCAGTAAAGCTCCGTTTGGCTGGGAATGGCAAAAATGGGGTGCTTACAATGGGTTCCGTAAGAGTATGGGCTAATAAACCATGCATTGAGTGAACAATAGAGGCGTTATAGTTTATTCACATTATGAGCTTATTTTTAATTAAAGAATGTGTGAAAAATATAAAACAAGGGGCTCAACTTCATCTGAAGTTTTTTGGGAAATTGTAAAAAAACGAAATCGTTGAAGGAGGGGAACTTGTTCTTGGTTGCTTTATGGAAAGAAATTGATCAATTTTCTTTTGGGAAGAGAGTAGATGGTGGTTGCTGATATCATTTGAGTGAGTTATAGCAAGAAAGTGCAGCGGGATTGAAGGAGGTAAAGTGCTGAAAACGTTGGAGAGGGAGTGAATGTGCTTGAGTTGGGTTTAAAGCTCAAACTCTTGATCGGTGCTAAGCTAGGGATTCTGGTTTTTTTTAGGTGAAGAAAATCAGGGACATTGAAGGCTACAAGCTGGGTTTCGATTTGCTTAGGGAACTCTAGAAGAAGCTTAAAGATTTCAGCAAGTAGCAATCTCAATTTTTCTTGCCAAATGAAGCTCCAAATTGTTGTTTTGGCTGGATTGAGGACAATAAAGGCAAGCATCTATACTATAGATCAGATTAGTTGATGCATGTGGATATTACATAATATTAACTTGGTTATGGTACCCAAAGATGGGTTTTAAATGATGAAAATGATATTGATCAGTAAAATAATCGATTTCTTTCAATTCTTGAGGTTGGTTTTAGATACTGATTGTAATAGCTGGACTACCAATGGTTATACATCTTTATTTGGGTTAGGCAAACAAGATTCAAACATTGAATCAGAAACTTTTGAGACCTTACAGGTCCATTTCAATGATTGAAAGTGCAGACTGTACAACTAGAGGTATGCTATCTATTTGATATTACTTTCTTGAAATTATGAGTAGAAAATGTGAGAAATTGTGGTTTGGATCTTGTGGAAATGGATAAGATTGAATTGGAGGGTATTAGGATACGATTAAAGCTGTTATTGAGTGTTGGGTAGAAGCCAAAAGAAAAGGGTTGGGAAGCTCAAAGGGCCGAAGCTTGAAACAAGCTTCTGGGGGCAGGCGGTCGACCAGCTCCATTTTGTCGACCGCCCACCTCCTGTCCAGCAACTGCCCACCCTATTTGGGTGAGCTTCGAGTAGGTTTCTTGGGGTTTCTTCCCCAGTACCTCAAAGGAGTTGTTGGGATGAATTTAGGATAATCTAGAGTCATTTTTGCCCAGGTTTGAACACTTATATGCTCACCTTCTAACCATCAATGCATTAATATTGTATAGATAAGTTCAAGTCTATTTGTTCTTGAGGTGTACTAAGAAGGGGACTGCAAAGCAGTTTTGAGAAGTTCAAGAAAGTTGAGCTGGTAATACTTATTTTAGGCTTAATATTAGATAAAAATGAATTGTGTTTGGAATCTTTTAAGTAGAAAATCTTACTTGATATATTTTCTTCCAAAGCACTATCATTGGAAGAATGCTTCAAAAACTAATTTGAGACTGAGTGGAGCCTACCTAGAGAATACGTTGGGCAACAGGGTAAGGATATTCAAAGAACCCTATGAATGTATTTGGTACAGGCTATTTTGGAGTGCTTTGAGTTTTAATGTAATTTAATTTTTCTCTACTGTAGGCATTTACTCAAAGTATTGTTTTTCTCTTAGTAGTCTTGCAAGAACTGTGGGAGGATTAATCTTGACAAGTTGAGGTGAGTGTCTTCCTCCCTTGTAGCAAACTAGTTATGCCTATATTGCTTGTAATATTAAAATGAAAATGCATGTGATGTTTATTAGTGATGTGCTGATCAATGTGTTATCTTGATGCATATAATGTGTTAAATGATAGCTTATGTGTTTATCTTCCTAATGGATTAAGTAGAGACATTTGTTAAGATGTAAACATATGTTATATGATGCTAGAGTTGGTTATTGTCATGATGGTTTATAATGTGAAGTTGATATATATAGAGCAAGTGTATATAAAGCTTTAGAGCTAGCAAGCATGTTTTTTAACTATATTGCACTTATGTGGGCGGAAATGAAATGAATGAAAGAAAGGTAAAAATGATTTAAGTTTTTTTATAGAATCCCTTTATGTGCTAATATGAATACAAATGGACAGAATGCCTTTGAAATGAGGAGACAATGGAATGAAAGGTCCTTAAGAACAAGAGTTGGACTGCTATATAGGCATACGTACAGCAGGTATCAAGTAATTAGTATTATGATGTAAGAAAACTATATGGAAACTAGTGTTGTAAGCCCACTTTTGTATGTCTTAAATGAACTATCTTGATCTTAGGTGGACACTGAAGTATGTTTATAGAAAGAGCATAAGGACTTTCAGTTACAAACTAAATAAAAGCGTGAAATGCACAATTAAGTGAAGTAGTAAAGACCAATACGGCACCTGAGCAAGATCCATAGCTCAAGCCGGTGAGCCGGTGTGCCCCACAAAGAGAAAGATAAGATGTTATGAAAGACAAGATATGAGCAAACCATTGAGTCTAGAAATGAAAGGCAAGATATGAGCGAACCGTGGAGTCTAGAGAGACAAGATACAGGCAAACCATTGAGTCTAAAAACAAAAGACAAGATATGGGTGAACCGTTGAGTCTAGAAACGAAAGACAAGATATGGGTGAACCATTGAGTCCAGAAACGAAAGACAAGATATGAGCGAACCGTTGAGACTAGAAACAAGAGTCAAGATACGGGCAAACCATTGAGTCTATAGATGAGAGACAAGATACGAATAAATTAGTTGAGTCAGATATGTAAATAAGTTACAACAATGCTGTAAGTGAAGTGTGATAAGTCATGTGGGAAAGAGATGATAAGCAAGGTTAAAAGTAATGGAATTAAGTACTTATACAAGGTCACATTTGGATTTGTAACAATCTAATGCTCGTATTGTTGTTCATTTTGAGATGATCTTTGTTATATAAAGTTAAGCTACCTAGTTAGGATTCTTATGAAAGGAAAGGTTAAGTTTACAAGTTTAAGAAATTATTGAAGCGAAAGGTTAAGTGTAATGTATGCTTGCATGTATATTTCTGCCAAGATGGAATTCTATTCACTAAGCTTCGGCCCATTAAAGCTGTCGAAATGGTTTTATAGATGACAAAAGCAAAAGCAAAAATGAAAATGACTGCAAGGGAAAGTCCAAGTGGGAGATTAATATCCCTTGACAGTGTTGATATCATTGTTAGGCCTTTTGGTTTTGAGTTACAATTTTGATGTTTTGTACCTTTGTGGGTAGCAAGTTTTTGGAATGTATTGCTTACACCCTTCTGTAAATGATGTAAATCTGTTTACGTTCATTTGTAAAGACTTTTTGGCCACCAGTTATATAATTAAAGTCAAGACAAGACTTTTGTTGTTAATGGTTTGTTAGTGATGATGAAATGATTTGAATGGGCAGGTATTTCAAAAGAAAAATTTTATACAGGCTTTTCTACTTATGTACTTGTGTATTTTTGACTGACCCGTGATCCAAACCCACTCTTGGGAGGGCCCTTACAATTTAATTCTCTGAATTATTCACGAATTGTTCTTGCGAACTGAATAATACGAATAATTATTCTAAAATTAAATTATATTCAATGATTCTAAAAAATTCTCGCATTTTTTGTCTAGAGATAAATATTACAAATAATTCTTTCGAATCTGAATTATACCAAATAATTCGGATACTTTAAAAGAACCATTAATACTATCCTAGTGGAGGACTTAATCCGTTAACTACCAATCTCAAACAAAATTTTTCGTAAAAAACTTTAATGCCTTAACTATTTGCATCTTTTTCAATCTAGGACTAATTATGTATCTAAAAATCACGCCATAATACAAAACATATCATTAATTTCATTTTCTTTTCCAATTTGAGATTTATGAGTATGAAAATCAAATCATAATACAAAATAAATCATTAATTTCTTTTGATAATATAGAATTAAATATGAGTATAAAAATCATACCATAATACAAAACAAGTCATTATTTTCCTGTGTTTTTCCAATTGGGATAAAATATGAGTCTAAAAATTAACAAACATGACAATGATATGGATTACATGACAATGATTGGATGAATTTGATTTTATAAACATGAACTCCACTAAGTTGGTATTGCTGTCTTGATAAAATCTAATATACACATTATATACTGTAATGAAAACTATCAAATCCACATTTATAAACACATACACATCTATTATGTATTATATTGTTATTTATAAATTAAATATTATTCTAATGTCACTTGTATATTATGCATGTGTAATAATTAATTGATATTATGAAATAAGAACACCAAATATTAAAGATTAACATCCAAATTTTTTATTCGAATTTTTTTTAGACACAAGAATAATTCCCAAACCAATCCGAATTTGAATTTTATTTTAAATCTGCTTTTTTGACATCTTTGATCGAATTCTTAAATTATTGAATTGACTCATTCCGAACTATTCTCCTTACGAATAATTTCCGAATCCGAATTAAATAAGTATGCGGGAGAAACCTTTTGGCTTTATGGACCTACTGACTTATTTACTAGTATATTTCCCTTTTCTCATAGGCTCCGTTTGTTGTTTTGGCGTAAAAGAGCTGAAAATGAAAATTTTATTATAAAAAATATTTTATATATTAACCACCCTTTCTCAATAACTAGATAAGATTATGATAAACCGGAAAGGTATTTAGCAAAACAGTAAAAACTGTTTCACAGACGAAGCTATATTTCACAAAGCAATAGAACTTTTTTCTCATGACCTACATGAAACCAAAAGAACTCAAACCATACAAATAACGATCATCAATCATCTCATAGTGCAAATGTGAGATGCAGTTGATAAGTTGAGGGAAAGGAGAGAAACGGACAGACAGCAACATCACTACCAACCACCGTTCAATTTGCATGGCATGAATCCAACACACTCAAAGCATCTCACATCTCAGCTTCCCTAGCCTCCAGTAGATTCAAGCGCCTTCTTCACTTTCTGCATCAGAATAGGAAAACCATATTGCAAATCACCTTAGTATATCAACATATTCCACTCAGATGATATTGAACAAATACAGATTAGCTTCTAGCAAGTTATGTGCCTCTATTGAAGTCAGTAATTAGACAGCAGTAAAATTTCCAGCATTAACATGCATATTGTCATCACCTGGAGTCAGTAGGACCACGCCATTGCCCAAGCAAACTCTTAAGCTTCTGCACGGACACAAGAAACATCACAGAAAAGTCAAACTTACAGTAGTATGGTGTCACCTCAAAACTATACAAAATAACTCGCAGTCACTGTTTTGTGCTAATATTTCTTTGGGTTTTCACCTTACACGACTCATTACACAAAAATGCAGCCATTTCACATTTTCCCATCAGGGCAAGTTTACCACTTCAATCCAAGGAACTATACCATTCATAACTAGTGAAAAGAACCACACTAGCATTATGATGGCAAAAAATTGCATAATTGGCTAAACCATCACAAAATAGTTAAAAACCTCTTTAAAGGGATTGACTTTCAAGGGAGAAGAACTGTAGGGGAGAGAAGGGTTGTGAGATACTCATGGAAGAAATATACATATTAACATATTAAGTGAAGAGTAGCAGTGATGCGGACCCAGGTCGAGAGAAACCCCATCGGGTCTGCTATGGGCCCATCCAAGATACATAATAGCTGAAACTTGATCTGACGGTAAACACATGTACAGGTATGAAGTCTGGTCTATACTCACAGTATGATAATCTGATGGGACTGAAACTTCAAGAGTAAAGGAGGAAGAAACAGAGGATTAGAAAAAGAAAGAGGATCCAAGAGAGAGAAGGGAAACCAGAGGGTAAGAGAAAGAAAACCTACCCACAGATTGGTAGGGGAGGAATGAGCTTCCACAGCAATGGGGAAGGGAACCAGCCGAGAGAGAGATGGCCCAACCAAGAGAGGAAGAGAGGGAGAGCAGAAAGTGTTCGCCCGTAGGCACCCAAAAACCCTTTTTCTCAAATCTTCATCATGTATTTCATTGATAAAAAGGTCTATAAATAGACTTTACAATTTAATTAATTGCTAAATAAAAATTCTAAATAAAATATGATAATCAAAGAAGACTCCTAACTAAAGAAGACTCCTAATTAAAGAAGACTCCTAATTAAAGAAGACTCCTAATTTAAAGAAGACTCCTAATTAAAGAAAACTCCTAATTAAAGAAGACTCCTAATTTAAAAAAGACTCCTAATTAAAGAAAACTCCTAATTTAAAGAAAACTCCTAATTAGCCTAAAACTCTAACTAAAGGATAAATACATCCCTTTTTATGGAAAGAAATAAAACTAAATCAAATTACAATGATTTTTCCAATTAAAATAAACCCTAAAAAAAAATATTCCCATCCAATGGATCCAGCCTACATCAATTCTCCACCGCTTAGAATTGTAAGTTCTTGATGTCTGGAGGAATTTATTTCTTCAACAACTCGTCAGGATTGAATGTGATCGGCCTATTGGTTGGACATTGATAATTGTCCCATATCTTCATTAAGATCTTCATAGTTCCAGGCTTCGCTCTGATACCATTTGATGCGGACCCGGGTCGAGAGAAACCCCATCGGGTCTGCTATGGGCCCATCCAAGATACATAATAGCTGAAACTTGATCTGACGGTAAACACATGTACAGGTATGAAGTCTGGTCTATACTCTGAAACTTCAAGAGTAAAGGAGGAAGAAACAGAGGATTAGAAAGGGAAAGAGGATCCAAGAGAGAGAAGGGAAACCAGAGGGTAAGAAAAAGAAAACCTACCCACAGATTGGTAGGGGAGGAATGAGCTTCCACAGCAATGGGGAAGGGAACCAGCCGAGAGAGAGATGGCCCAACCGAGAGAGGAAGAGAGGGAGAGCAGAAAGTGCTCTGCCCGTAGGCACCCAAAAACCTTTTTTCTCAAATCTCCATCATGTATTTCATTGATAAAAAGGTCTATAAATAGACTTTACAATTTAATTAATTGCTAAATAAAAATTCTAAATAAAAGATGATAATCAAAGAAGACTCCTTAACTAAAGAAGACTCCTAATTAAAGAAGACTCCTAATTTAAAGAAGACTCCTAATTAAAGAAAACTCCTAATTAAAGAAGACTCCTAATTTAAAAAAGACTCCTAATTAAAGAAAACTCCTAATTTAAAGAAGACTCCTAATTAGCCTAAAACTCTAACTAAAGGATAAATACATCCTTTTTTATCGAAAGAAATAAAACTAAATCAAATTACAATGATTTTTCCAATTAAAATAAACCCTAAAAAAAAATATTCACATCCAATGGATCCAGCCTACATCAAGCAGATATGAACAGCTGGAAATATTTGTACTGTTTCCTCTTATTGATTTGTTTAGTTATTTTTACCATAAAGCATAAGTGAAGCAGAATTTGTTTGCAGATACACCAGAAGGTTACTTAAAAATTTTAACACAATGAATTCCACAAAAACAAAGCTGGATGAATTAAATTAAGCATGCATACCCCCCACTAAATAATTAAAAAGAATCAATGATCCACAAAAAACCGAAGGGAAAAATTACGAAAAAGGGTTGCAACATATTCATGGAATAATGGTGCACATCAATAAGGAAACAGGGTTTTATTTTTTAAAGATATTCCTGGGTTAATTTATATCCTCAACCACATTCTCATTTTAAAGAATTCATGACCACAAAAGAAAATTTGGAACTAAATGCCAGCGTATAGGAACAACTAGGAAACGCAATACTGATATCCTTAGTACACTATCACTACAGGAGCACAATTGTTTTGATTGATTTAACACAACACATAAGCACGAGGCAAAATACACCAACTGTCGATTCAGAAATGAACCAGAAAATCAGTGATGCAGACTTTAAGAACTGGTAAATATTGGATGACTAAGAGTTGAGTTACAAGACGACAATGGCTACTCATTCCAAGAATGAATTGCCACATCACCACAATAAATCCACTTGTCATAAAGCTATGCAATTAGATTGTTTCAGCTTCTTTCTTTTCTTTTCCCTCTTGTTTATATATGTAGCAGAGATTTTATTGCAAACAAACAGCTAAGGTACGAAGCATAGGACCAAATATACAAGGGCTGACTACCCTAGGCCACCTCATCTGCTAAACAATTAGCATATCAGAACCTCCAAGAGAATGAAAAATCCCCATGACAGCAATACAACCTAGCTCCCCTAGTGAGACGCACACCACCAAGGTTCAACAGAATGAGCTTGGATCAATAGATTACCAATATGGAATCACCTTCAATGCCAACCTGTTATGGTTACATATGAACAGATGTATGCTCGGTGATCTCATGCAGTCATGTTACGTGGCAACGGATGGTTATAGGCTGGTTACAGATGTGTATCCATAGGACGTTATAACAGAACAGAATAGCTGTGAGGAATATTGTAACTGAATTGGTTAGACAACAATTGGTGTATTGTCATTTGTCTATAAAACAAGGAAGAATGCATAGAGAAGCATCAGATCATTTACAGTCATATCTCTTCTTCCCCTGTTCTTCGTCCCTTCTTCGTCTCTCTTTCTAGGAGGAGCTACCCTCGAAGTAGCAACCATAGCATTGGTGCTTTCACTGAGAGTTATCCCACTGACTCTTTTCAAGTGTCAATGGATGCACAGCAGCAGACTTTTTCGAAAATCTTTCGACTATTGACTACCATGGAGGAGAAGATCGACCAAGCCTTACGACTTCCCGCGGCTCCCTCCTTGCTGAGCTTCTTTGCTCTCAAGCCTCATCTTGTGATCCCAGCTCGTAAGGCCACCGACGACTCTGATGCTGAGAGTGACTCTGCATCTGAAGCGAATACGGTTCGCCTCTCTTTGGGGCTGTTTCGTCATGTTTTTCGATTCCAGAGTCTTCGCCGTTCGGAGCTTCTTTTTCTACATCAAGAGCTGCCCCTGCTATTTCTGCATCTGCAGCAAGTTCTGATTCATCTCTGTTTGGAGTGGCTTCGTTGTCTTTGATCCCGGCTCCTTCGCCATTCAAATCTTCTTTAACTTCAGGTTCTACCGCCACCATAACATTGAAGCAAAACCCACAACCTCCTGTTTCCTCTATCTTCTTGGTCTCGGACCACGCCGACAACTTTGATGTCGTGAGTTCCATGTTCTACCTTGAAACCGACACTGGGGTCATACCTTATAAAGAACCAATGAATCGGAGAGCCTTCAGAGAGTTACGGCTGGGCCTTCATTTGGTGGCTCGAACGACCAGTTGGGTACCGACCCTACTCCTCTTTCCTGCCCTCGCACCAATGCAAGGCCTATTACCGGCTCCTCCGATAATCCTTCGGATTCCAATCAAGAAGCTCCTTCCAACGGAGATACAATCGCTGAGACAAGGGCCTCTGCTACAACTGGGTCAAGCAGTTCGCACCAGAATTCCACTGCAAGTTTTGGCAACTCTACCTCCTTGTGTACGATGAGGAATATGACGAAGCCTATTACCAGTTGGTACTGAAGTTGGAGAAGCTGTGCAGAACTCAAAGGGTTTAAATGCAGCAATGGAGGATTTAACATGAGCGAAGGCATCGATTGTAACATTTATTGGTTCTTTGCACCTAGTTTTGGTGTAGCAGCTATATTTCGATTCATCCTCTTCTTCCAAGGGTTTCATAATTGGACCTTAAACCCATTTCATATGATGGGAGTGGCCGGCGTATTGGGTGCTGCTCTGCTATGCGCTATTCATGGTGCTACTGTAGAAAATACTTTATTCGAAGATGGTGACGGTGCAAATACATTCCGTGCCTTTAACCCAACTCAAGCTGAAGAGACTTATTCAATGGTCACCGCTAACCGTTTTTGGTCCCAAATTTTTGGGGTTGCTTTTTCCAATAAACGTTGGTTACATTTCTTTATGTTATTTGTACCCGTAACTGGTTTATGGATGAGTGCTCTTGGAGTAGTCGGTCTGGCTCTGAACCTACGTGCCTATGACTTTGTTTCCCAGGAAATCCGTGCAGCGGAAGATCCTGAATTTGAGACTTTCTACACCAAAAATATTCTCTTAAACGAAGGTATTCGTGCTTGGATGGCGGCTCAGGATCAGCCTATCGTATTCGTCTAGAAGAAAAACAAAAATTGTGTTTTCATTATGGTCTGACAAAGCGACAATTACTTAAATACGTTCGTATCGCTGGAAAAGCAAAAGGGTCGACTGGTCAAATTTTACTCAGAGAGGGTCATCCGATTGGACTTGCCGTTACACTCAGAGGGAATATGAGTTTGATAGGATCAGTTGGAAAAAGCTTTTTTGGTTTTGCCGCTACGGTAACTGCTGTTATTTCTGTTTGTTGTGATTCTCCTGCTCTTGCTGAGTCTCTCACTGTAGCTTTCCCTGTTTCTCAAGCTCGTGAGGTAAATACCATACAGAGGACTCTTGTTGAGGCATGGGGCTTGATTCGAGAAACCTTCATTGATCCAATTTTTAATCATCAAGACTGGGACAAGAAACTGCAACAAACAACGGTGGAGATGTTTCCATTGCGGATGCAGCATATAACAAGATCAGGGGAATGCTTTCCACTCTTGGTGATCCCCTAACCCAGATTATAAGCATCAAAGTTTCAGAATCGGAAGTGATGGAAACTTGCAAGAGGTTGGCCTTTTTATAAATGCAGATCCGCGTCCTGGGCATTTGGTTGTTGTGTCTTGTACAGAGGGAAACCCAACTGTTTGAGCTGGTATATGTGCAGGAGTTGAGCTATTGAGATCTGGAGAGAAGCTTGATTGTTTTGAAGGTGAAGCAGCAGCACAAAAGATTCAAGGGCATGTTGGAACAACCGTTACTGTAAAAGTTCAGTGGCAAGGTTTTAGGAAGTGATTCTGGTTTTAGAGGGGTCAAACTACCTCGTGAATTCATTAAGCTTTACCCTATATCCTTTGCTTATTGATTGGATTTACTTTCCCCTATATCCCTTGCTTATTAATTGGATTTACCTGCCACTGCTCGGGTTCACTCGCAGCCCATTCACTTCAGTTTCAAGCGGATGTCTTGTCAGGGACGTATCTCCTAGATGTGCATGCGAAATCGGGTGATCTAGATAATGAACAGTACCTGTTCGAAAATATGTGTAGGAAAGATATCACTGCATGGAATGCCTTGATCTCTAGCCTGGCGCAAGGGAACCAGCCGAATGATGCTTTGGCTCTGTTCCACCGGATGCAAGTGGAGGGGTTGAAACCGAATGAGGTCAAACAGTATTTTGGCATCGTGGCTAGCAACATGGATAATGATGACAATAACGATCCCATTTCGGAGTTGGTCATGCAGGCTGAGATCTTGTATCCTCCTCCGATATCTATGTCCAAGTTATCGTTCCATATTTCGCAATTGAAAGTGATCATACCCACTCAGCCACTTGGTTTCCCTACCTATTTTGGACCATAGTTGTCAAGCCGTCGCCTAGGCCCCCAGACAGCCTTGTGGCACCTTGGAAAATCGGGCGCCTTGATCGCCTAGGTGGGTGCCTTGGTTGCCTAGGCACCCCGTGGTTGTCCTCAATCACCACAACATCGGCCAGTGGGTCTCTCAAGTCCTGGTTTAGTGGGATATGCTGCCGTTGGAAGAAGCTTCATGGATTGACGCCGGCCTCCTCCGGCGACTGTATCCTCAGACGAACCTTGAGGACAAGGTTCTCGTACATGGGGATGGCAATGTTATGGTTGCATATGAACAGATGTATGCTCGCTGATCTCATGCAGTCATGTTACGTGGCAATGGATGGTTATAGGCTAGTTACAGATGTGTAACCATCAGGACGCTATAACATAACAGAATAGCTGTGAGGAATATTGTAACTGAATTGGTTAGACACCAATTGGTGTATTGTCATTTGTCTATAAAACAAAGAAGAATGAATAGAGAAGCATCAGATCATTTACAGTCATATCTCTTCTTCCCCTGTTCTTCGTCTCTCTTTCTAGGAGGAGCTACCTTCTAAGTAGCAACCATATCACAACCATTGACGAAAGCAAGTTCCAAATTTTTAACAATTGCTTTCAAACTGAAGTGACAAAGTAAGAGCGACCAATGGGGCCAGAAAAGAGCAAAATCCCCGTTGATTCCTACCTCCACTGTAAATTTTGTCATACACATCTCATTCATAAGACATCCAACATTGCATATGCTGACAAAATAACAGTCACCTTTCAAAATGGAAAATCAAAAGCAAAAAAAACAAACTCCCACTTTTGTAAAAAACTACTGACTGGCTAAATTGGCTTTCTAGGTACACAGTTCTTGTTGGGAGTTTAATCCCACACCGACTACCAAATAGTGTACAACCCTCTATGCAGTTCCAAGGAAGGAAAACATTCATGTGTTATTGTTCACGTGTTATTGTTCATGTGAACAGTGACATGGTTGATGGGCCTTGCAGCCCAAGTTCCAGCCACAAGAGTGAAGCTCCTCATCCCCTCAACAGATCGGGGCCATCTTTTGGCATGTTTTCCTCCTATTCCCTCTCCTTCGACTAGAATTTGAGCCTAAACCAACAGCTGCATTGACTGTTACTGTGAATTACTAACCTTTGAATCCTAATTTCTAATTTGGGAATTTTTAGATAACCCCATATCTGGTCACCAGCTTTGGCTGGAATTTGGACAGGTTAATTCTACCAAGAAATACTCCATTTTATAGGAGTCTAAGGCCCCATCCTTGAGGTCAGACCTTAGGTCTGAGATTTCTTGTTTTCTTGTTCTTGGTCTGGCCTATTCCACACGGCAGACCTGTTAATGTTGTTGGTGACTTTTATTCGCAAGTATTCTTCTTTACCCAAAGTACTGTTAAGGTTGTTGAGGTTCTTAGAGTGAGTACAACTTGCGGATATGAGATGTTCTATTGCTTTCTTTGATGTTTGCTTGTTGTAACTTGTTGGCGTTGCTTAGAAAAGATCCTGCATTGAATTGGTTCCTAGTTTGCCAAGACTTGGGACTGGTTCTATATTATTTGGTATCAGAGCTAGCCAGGAACGAAGATCAAACACCCCCAGTCCAACATCGGACAGCAATGTCCAGCTATCCAATCTCATGAGGGTGATGGTCACCCAACTCCAAGAACTGAATGACAGAATGACCAGCACGGAGCAATGTATTATATGGCATCACAAACAGTGGGACAACAGCAGTCTACCACCAACAAAGTTCCTCGAGCCACCTTACCTTGACCTCCTCAAAGAATCCTACGCACACCAACCATCTATAAATAACACATTCCAGCACATTATGAACATGATGCAACACCAAGACAGTTTGATGATAAACAACCCACAGGCCACAGCAATTCCATGATTGGATATGTGCTCTTATTGATTAGTCTGACTGGTTCGACCTTTCCGAGGAAAATGAAGTTGGCATGCTCCAAATTGGTGGGGATAGCAAGGGAATGGTGACATAATTATAAGGAGAGCTTGATTCATCGACAACAAGAACCCACTACTTGAGAGGAGATGGAAGAGGAGCTACTCCCACAGGCCACAGCACTTCCATGATTGGAAATGTGCTCTTAATGATTAGTTTTGACTGGTTCGACCTTTTTGAGGAAAATGAAGTTGGCATGCTCCAAATTGGTAGGGATAGCAAGGGAATGGTGGCATAATTATGAGGAGAGCTTGATTCATCGACGACAAGAACCCACTACTTGAGAGGAGATGGAAGAGGAGCTACTACAACAACAACAAAGCCTTATCCCAACTAAATAGGATCGGCTACATAGATTCTTGCCCTCCAATCATCTATGTTCAAGGTCATACTTGAAAAAAAACCTAAACTATGTATGTCCTTTCTTGCCACCTCCCCAAGAGACATCTTAGGTCTGCCCTTGGCTCTTTTAGATCCGTCGATCTAAATCAAATCACTCCTCCGTATTGGAACACCTAAAGGCCTTCGTTGAACATGGTCATACCATCTCAAACGACTTTCTCGTAGCTTATCATATAACGGCGCTACTTCTAAATCAACTCTAATACAATCATTCCTTACATTATCCTTCCTAGTTTTACCAAACATCTATCTCAACATCCTTATCTCAGCTACATTAAACTTATCTATATGATGCTTCTTACGATCTGTATGGAAACATTCTCTTGCGACATATTGTTTCTAGGATATAAAACATTTTTCATGTTTTTGTGTCAAAAGCATGTTTCTGAGCTTAGAAATGTTTTATGGTAAAACTAGGGGGAAAATTATTTCTACCACTAAAAAAACAGAAATATGTATGAAATATACATTAATAAAAGCATTTTTGATCCCCCCCAAATCTCTCTCAACAACTCTCTTTCTCTCCCCACACTTTTTCCCTGAAGTAAAAAATCAGAATAGCAATGTTTGAGTAAAAACAAGAATTTCCCAAACCCTTAATTCTCGGAGAGGATTTAATCAACAAGAGAATACCACTAGCCGCCTGCGGAAAAACGCCAATGCATACCCTGCTACCTCATCAGGATAAAAGACCGCATCAAGATAAATCACCCGTATTTGCCAATCAAGCAAATACCGAGTTCAATCGATTATCCAAAAAAGACCCAGATTTTCATGAAAAAATGGAAGAAAATCCCTTAACCAATTTGAAGGTAATCCACCAATAATCAAAATTCCGCGACCCAATAGCAAGTCAAAACTACAATCAAAATCCCATGTTTATATTCAAATTCTATCAATAACAACCGCGAATGAAAGTAACAAAAGCAAAAAGTGCAAAATCAGCACAAATATTTCAGATAAAATGTAAAAAAATTGCATAAAATTACAAGAACGTGTACCTCATGAAGAACTTTGTGGGTTCTTGAGAAAAACAGCAACGACAATGGCGCGAGGCTGCAACCTAAACCTTGACTTGGTGACTTGAGCCAGTGTAAAGATGAGAGATACAAAGTGTACACGCTGGTTGTTGCTGCTTGAGTGGACTACCTATGGTTGCCGCTGCCTAAGAGGAGTACCACTGCTGGTTAACATGGACTTCAATGGTGAATAGACCAAGGCACATGAGAGAGAGAGAGAGAGAGAGAGAGAGAGAGAGAGAGAGTCTAACTATTAAGGGATTTGAGAGTTTTCCGGGATCGCCGTTGGTCGCCGCTAGGAAAAACACTTGCAAATGCACCAAGGTCTCAAGTATGAAAACAATGGTGAGAGAGTTTAAGTAATAAAAATGAGATTCAAGTTTTATCGGTCATGATTTCTAAAATTTGTTTTTTGTTTTTGAGAAACGTCTCAAAACACCCCTTTGGTTGTTTTTTTTTTGTTCCAATTCATGCCAACAGAACAGAAAAACAGACCGCACTAACCATACAAGAATCTGGCCATTTCTGTTCCGAAAACATAGAAAAACACAAGTTCCAAAAACATAGAAAAACACAAGAAACAATTTTCTAGAAGGTTACCATACAAAGCCTTGACTGCCCAACATTCCGCATTAGACATCATAGCCAGTCAAACGCCTGTCCTATAAAATTTTCTTTGAAGTTTTAAAAGAATACATCGATCATACAACATTCACATTCTAGGAACACCTCTCCCCTTCATCCATCCAATTTTAATTCTCTGTGAAACATCATCCTCTATATCACCTTCTTTATTTATGATTGAATCCAGATACCTAAAACAATCACTTCGCAGTATCTCCCTCTCGTCAATTTTCATTACCTCATTATCCGTCCCCATATAACTTTAGTTACACACCATATACTCCGTCTTTGTTCTATTTATCTAAAAACCTTTTGATTCCAATGTTGATCTCCATAACTCCAACAAGGCATTAATCCTTGCTTTTGCCTCATCCATCTAAACAATATCATCAACAAAAAACATACTAAAGAACTTCATCTTGAATGTCTCTGATTAAATAATTCATAATAAAGGCAAACAGATAAAGGCTTAAAGCTGATCCTTGATGCAACCCAATTGTAATTGGGAATTCACTACCTTGATCCCCCACGGTTCTCACACTAGTCACCATATTATTGAATGGAGGAGAAACATTGTGGTTCTGATTTATATAAATAAAGGAGACATTCAGAGCTGTAATAAATACAGAGGCATAAATCTAATGAGTCATACTATGAAACTATGGGAAAGAGTTACTGAACTTGATTGAGACAGAAAACTACTATTACAAAGAACCAATTTGTTTTTATGTCAGGAAGTTCCACGACAGAAGCTATTTACTTACTTAGGAGACTCATGGAAAGATTTAGAGAATGCAAGAAGGACCCTCACATGGTCTTTATTGATTTGGAAAAAAACTTATGATAGAGTCTCTAGAGAATTAATCTGGCAAGTACTAGAGAAGAGAAGTGTTTCAAGCTAGTATGTAGATATAGTCAAGGATATGTATTATAACAACTTGGTTAGCCAAGATACTCAATAGATTCCTAGGTTCTTTCATACTTATATTGGGACCTTATCAGGGCCTAGTCTTATGCCTATATTCATCCTCCTTAAAGCTTCTTTCACTTCCAACACCCTAATTTTTCATATATACCTACGACATGTGGTGTCTTGATGGGTAATATATCCTTTTGGGACACTATTACTTGAAGTGTCTTCATTTAGTAGGTTGTAGAAATATTTTTTTCTTTCATATCTTCATCCCTTACTAGAACTCTACCATCTACAATTTTAATAAATCTAACATGGTCTAAATCTCTACTCTCCCTTTCACTCATCTTAACTATTTTAGAACTAGCTATTTTTCCCTTTGTGTTCATATTGTTAGAAAAATCTTCATATTTTAGATGAATACTCTTCAGTAAGGCTCTCTTTCCGTTGAAGAGTTACATGGATCAGTTTGACAACCTTGTTGCTCGCACGGGATTGCATGAGAAAGGCAAACAATTGATTTCTCGCTTCAGCTTGGAGCTCCAGACGGAAATCAAGGACAATATAGGAGTTACTTATAACAGCATCAATGATTGATTTGAGAAAGGCTGAGGATTTGTTGAAAACCTCAGGCTGACGGTTTAGTCTTCCATTCGAGGACGGCAGAGAGGGTCCTTCCATTCCTGGAACCACAGGAGCTACCAACCGAGTCACCACAACGATTGCAGAGAAAGGTAAAGCAATCTAGGCTCACGGCTACTAGAGGTGACACTAACTATTGCCATTCCCACAGTTTTGGCCATTATGCCAAATTTTGCCCCCAAAGGAAAAATAGTAACTCTATAATTGTTGCTATTGAGGCTAACAAGGATACTCAATATTGTGAACCAGTGGATTCTTGACCATCTTGATGATGATTCCAATGAAGTTGAACAAATGAGGACACATGTGAGGTTAATATTCTTTGTATGGATCCATGTCTGAAACTAAAAGCATAAGTGAAGATGAGGCTGTGGATTTTGAGGAGATGGCTGAAGATGACAAAGAAATTATATATGGAGAATCTCACGGACACCCCCTTCATAGTTGGCAATCCTCATGAAAATGAACATATTGACTTTGTGATTCCTCCACGGTACTTTAAAGCAAGAGCTCCCAAGGTTTCCTTACCAATTTTCAAGAGTGAACAGATTTCAAATGCCAAAAGAACCTGAATACTCACCCCATCATTGATTTTGAACTGTCTCAAAACTTGTGGTCAATTTTTTTTTTTTTTAACAGATCAGGGGAGCTGATGCAGTTCAAAGGAGGAAAACATTCATGTGTTACTGTTCACGTGTTACTTTTCACATGACGCAGTTGATGGGCCTTGCAGCCCAGCAGCAAGAGTGAAGCTTCTATTGTTGGGTTCGAATGCTCCACAAGCAGTCCAGCTACAAGAGAAGCTGAATATTCCTTTGGAGGTTCTTTTAAAAATTTACTATTTTCTAAAGTTCCTATTTTACAAGTTAGAGTGTTTCCCAAGTCTTTAGCTGCAAGATTTGTTTCTGTTCTAATTAGTTTCATTTTTATTGTTTAGCAAGTTAAGAAGTATGGAGCAGAATGTTGAGCAGTTAAGAAACATCATATAGATAAACTGATGCAGTCCAAAGACCAGCCAGTAATGGACCAGCCCAAGGATCTGTCAACATGGGCCTAACCCACACTATTCACGTGAACACTGTTCACGCGGTACTGTTCACGTGAACAGTACCAACAGCAGTAGTTAGAGTCTTTTGGTTAGCTTCCTAATTTTTAGTTTACTTATTTTCATTGTTTAGTTTCCTAAAAATTAGACTAGTTAGTTTAGAAGTTTTAATTGCTTGGAGATTAAGACTTGCCTAAAATCTAGTTTCCTAATTCCAATTTTTAGAGACTTTCTTATTTCTATGTTTTAGAAAATTCCTAAGTTATAAAGGAAGTTTAGCTTTTCCAAGTTTAGTTCTTTCCTATTTTATTTGTAATGTTTTAAAGCTATAAATAAAGAGAAAGCAGGCTAGCTGTAATAGAGTTTTCTAGAAAATTAAGAGTTATCTAATTTCTGGTTGAGTCTCATAAGGTTGTGAGACTCAACCTCATTGTTCTCTCTTTTCTATCCATCTTCTTAGCTCTGTTTTGTTCCAAACATACTACCTCCTCACACGACCCTGACCCACTACAGAGATCATTAAATCTTGCTGAGTTGCTGCTGCAGTCCATAAAACCAAATAAACTCCACTGTAGACCTGGCGGTAACCTGAAACAGCAAGGCTGCAACTTCCATAACTTCTTCAATTTCTCTTGGATTTCCATCATCTTTTGAAGTGTGTTCATATCTATACTAAAGAGTCTATAATCTACATTTCATGAAGATTTGATGGCCAGATTTTGTGATAAGTAATTTTTATTCAATTCTTTCTATTTTCTGTTTTGATTGGACTGTGAAGATCCTATTGCAAAAGAGGGTTTTGTGATTTGTGTTGTGTAGAATCCCTCTTTGCATCAATTTGGTATCAGAGCATGGCTGAGGAGAGTTCTACCTCTCCTAATCAGTCTAATAATCTCAATGACCTTGTTAATTTGGTTCTCCAACGATTGACCAAAATGGATGCCAAGTTAGACAGCATGGATGGAAGAATAAGTAATTTGGAAGAACGGAATAATCCTAGGCCGGTCAGACTAGAAGACCCTAGAAGAGAAATTCTCATAGCCAATTTAATGTCAAGGCGTGTTCCTAGGGCTCCCCAAAGAGTCCCTATAGAAGAATACCAAGACCCACCCTATGAAGACTATGATGGCAATCAACCTATTCGGTATCAAACCCATAAGGTACGAATGGATCTTAAAGAGTTCCATGGAAGACAAGACCCCCAAGCTTTTCATGATTGGGTGAATGCCCTAGATGACTACTTTGATTGGTTTAACCTTTTCGAACCTAGAAAGCTGCAATTGGCCCGCTCCAAACTAGTTGATGGTGCTTGTGATTGGTGGCGTAACTATGAGTATAGTCTCATGAGAAGTCGTAGAGAACCCACTACTTGGGAGGAGATGAAGGAAGAATTGAAAGAAAAGTATTTGCCTCGGTCTTTCCAAAGAAGGTCGCATGACCAACTGAACAATTTTCGTCAAGGTAATATAAGTATAGAAGACTACGTATACCAATTTGACCAATTATGTGCACGGTTTGGATTACAGGACAACTATGATCAGATGATATCTCGGTTCCGTTTAGGACTGCGACCAGAAATTAGAGAAAAAATGGGAATGGTTGATATTGTTAATTTTAAAGACTGTGTTGATAAAGCTTTCCAAGCGGAGGACCTTTTGAAGTCAACACCGAAGCCCACCTCCAGTTCTTATGAAGTGAAGCACCCTACACCAAACAGCAAAGCCATAGGACTACATCTCATGCTACTCTAACGACAGATAAAGGTAAAACTCCCATGGTAGCAGCTACGAATGTGCAATGCTATCACTGCAATGCATATGGTCACTTTGCTAGAGATTGTCCACAAAAATTAAAGGTAAACTCCATAGCTGCTACAATCGAGGCCAATCCAGATACACAAGTATGTGCACCGCAAAGTGATGACACTTCTATTCCTTATACGGATGTCATGAATGATGGTGAGGATTCATATGGAATCCATATAATCACCAATATGGTCTTGATTGCCCCAAAAGTGGATGTGGATAATTTTGATGCCTTTATTAAACCTCCATGGATTGACAATGGTGACCACAGTTCTGATGAAGACCACGGTGTTATGGAGAAAATTGCAAAAGACGAAGAATTGAATAAGATCGTCCTCATGGATACCACGATTCCACTTGACTTTCCTCAAGATGTTGAGCATGTTGATTTCGTAATACCTTCTAAATATCTTGAAGAAAGTGGACCCAAAGTGATGGATTTTCTTCCAACGTTGCAAGCACAGTTTAAGTTTCAAGATCAACAAGTGCTGCCTACCGACCCCTCTGTAGTCATTCTTCACCATTACAAAACTCGTGGACGAGTTCTTTTTAAGTGGGGGGGAGTTGATGCAGTCCAAGGACCAACCAGTAGTGGACCAGCCCAAGGATCTGTCAAGGGCCCAACCCACACTGTTCACGCGGTACTGTTCACTTGAACAGTACCAACAGCAGTAGTTAGAGTCTTTTGGTTAGCTTCCTAATTTTTAGTTTACTTATTTCCATTGTTTAGTTTCCTAAAAATTGGGCTAGTTAGTTTAGAAGTCTTAGTTGCTTGGAGATTAAGACTTGCCAAAAAATCTACTTTCATAATTCCAGTTTTTAGAGACTTTTCTATTTTTATGTTTTAGAAACTTCCTAAGTTATAAAGGAGGTTTAGCTTTTCCAAGTTTATTTCTTTTCTATTTTATTTGAAAAGTTTTAAAACTATAAATAAAGAGAAAACAGGCTAGCTGCAATAGAGTTTTCTAGAAAATTAAGAGTTATCAAATTTCTGGTTGAGTCTCATAAGGTTGTGAGACTCAACCTCATTGTTCTCTCTTTTCTATCCATCTTCTTAGCTCTGTTTTGTTCCAAGCCTCACACGACCCTGACCCACGGCAAAGATCATTAAATCTTGCTGAGTTGCTGCTGCAGTCCACAAAACCAAATAAACTCCACTGTAGACCTGGCGGTAACCTGAAACAGCAAGGCTGCAACTTCCATAACTTCTTCAGTTTCTCTTGGATTTCCATCATCTTTTGAAGTGTGTTCATATCTATACTAAGGAGTCTATAATCCACATTTCATGAAGATTTGATGGCCAGATTTTTGAAATAAGTAATTTTTATTCAATTCTTTCTATTTTCTGTTTTGATTGGACTGTGAAGATCCTATAGCAAAAGAGGGTTTTGTGATTTGTGTTGTGTGGAATCCCTCTTTGCATCATAAACTTAATGTAGCTAAGATGAGAATGTTGAGATGGATGTGTGGTAAAACTAGGAAGGATAAGGTACAAAACAATCGTATTATAGCTGATTTGGGAGTAGCGCCAATACATGATAAACTACGAGAAAGCCATTTCAGATGGTATGGCCATGTTCAACGGAGGTCGTTAGATGGTCCTGTATGGAGGAGTAGTTTGATTCAGATTGAAGGATCTAAAAGAGTTAGGGACAGACCCAAGACGACTCTAGGGGAAGTGGTGAAGAAAGACATGCATAACTTAGGCCTCGTTTCAAGTATGACATCAAACAAAACTGATGGTTGGACAAGAATCCATGTAGCCGATCCCATTTAGTTAGGATAAGGCTTTGTTGTTGTTGTAGCAAGTTTAAGAGTCATAGCTTCCTATTTTCATTAAGAATCTTGTTCAACAATTTTAGGAGTTTCTATTTTAGATTAGGACAGATTAAAGGAAGATTTGATTTGATTTGATTTGATTTGAGTTTCTATTTTGATGTAACAGCAAGCCCACAAATTGGATGTTCTTTCCTCCATTCGGCTGTAGAGTTTTGAGTCCTGTTTATTTAGGTTGTTTAAGGCTACCTAGCGGGAGATGAATTGATTGATGAAAGAAGACTGATTTCAGCCATGGTTGCTGTGAGATGCAGTTAGTAAGAGACTCAAGAAGTGAGAGACCTCCAATAGTGAAAAACTACCAAGGCCATAGGTGAGAGGCCTTGATCATATCCCCCTACTTCGCTCTTTTTTTCTCAGTTTTTTCTTATCAATTCTTTTCTGGTTTTCTGTTGCTGCAAGCTTTGAATCTCATCTTGGAGGAAAGCTTAGATCCATCAATGTTTTGTTAATACTGCTACTGAATATACGAGGATCCCAACCACTTCTGATGGCAAAAAGGGTTAAGACATCTCAAATAACATCCCATCTTTGCTACCAGATCTTAATTCAGCCCAAACACAAAATCTGCAGTAAAAATCAACAAAGAAAATCACTTATCTGAAAATCTGACCATCAGAATTTAATGAAATTTGGTGTGGACGTTCCTTGTAACCATTGTGAACACACTTCCAAAATTGATGACAATCCGAGAAGATTTGAAGTTGCTATCGAACTCGCAAAGTTGCTGGACCTGGTACCGCCCAGTCTTGGAGTGGTTTTGAATGTTGTGTGATGCTTTGGTCCAAATCAGCAAAACAAGTATACAAACATGAAGATAAACAATGTCGCCAGCTCTAGGAGATTAGTTAGGAGTCAAAAGAGGAATCAGAAATTCTAGGAATGATAAGAATTAAATGGTTGAGCCTCACAACCTTCTAGAAACTCAACCAGAAAATAAGTCTTTACTTTTCTGGAAAACTCTCTCTACTGCCGCCAGCCCTTCTTCCTTTTATTTATAGTTTGAAAATTTATATCAATTTGGAAAGACAATCAACTGAAAAATAGGAAACTAAAACTCCTCTTATAAAGTAGGAAGTTTCTAACAAAATAATAGGAAAACTCTTAAAACTAGAAAATAGGAAAGTTTCCAAAACTTCTAGGAAACTATATTTAAGGAAAATCTTAGTCTCCAAGTAATTGAAACTTCCTAAACTAACTAACCTACTCTTCAGAAAACTAAATAGCATCATTAACCAATTAGGAAACAAAATAAACTCCTAACTAAAAAATATAAAGCTGGCAGTATATTCTATAATTGGCGGTAAAAAGAGATCTCTTTTGACGCTTGGTTCTCGGTTGGAGTAGGTCTGGTTGGTTGTGCTCTTAATTGAGCCAGGCCCAACTCTTGATCTGCATCAGCTCCCCCCCACTTAAAAAGAACTCGTCCACGAGTTTTGCAATGGTGAAGAATGGCTACAGAGGAGTCGGTAGGCAGCACCTGTTGATCTCGAAAATTGAACTGTGCTTGCGATGTTGGAAGAAAATCCATCACTGTGGATCCACTTTCTTCAAGATATTTAAACGGTATTACAAAGTCAATATGCTCAACATCTTGAGGAAAGTCAAGTGGAATCGTGGTATTCATGGGGACTATCTTGTTTAATTCTTCGTCTCCCACAATTGTCTCCCTAACACCGTGGTCTTCATCAAAACTGTGGTCGCCTTTGTCAATCCCTGGAGCTTTAGCAAAGGTATCAAAATTATCTACATCCACTTTGGGGGCAATCTAAACCATACTGCTAATTATATGGATTCCATATGAATCCTCACCATCATCCATGACATCCGTATTAGGAACAGGAGTGTCATCACTTTGCAGCTCACATACCTATGTATCTGGATTGGCCTCTATTACAACAATTAAAGAGTTTACTTTTAATTTTTGTAAACAATCTTTAGCAAAGTGACCATATGCATTGCAGTGATAGCATTGCACATCTGTAGCTGCTACCATGGGAGTTTTACATTTATCTGTCATTAGAGTAGCACGAGATGTAGTCCTTATGGCTTTGTTGTTTGATGTGGGCCGCTTCACTTCATAAGAACTAGAGGTGGGCTTCAGTGTTAACTTCAAAAGGTCTTCGGCTTGGAAAACTTTATCAACACAGTCATTAAGGCTAACAATATCAACCATACCCATTTTTTCTCTAATTTTAGGTCGCAAACTCCAAAGAAAACCGAGATATCAGCTTGATCATCATTGTCCCGTAATCCAGACCGTGCATACAATTAGTCAAATTGATAGACATAATCTTCCATACTTATAGTGCCTTGTTGAAGATTGTTCAGCTAGTCATGTAACCTTCTTTGGAAGGACCTTGGCAAATATTTCTCTTTCAATTCTTCTTTCATCTCCTCCCAAGTAGTATGTTCCATCCATCTCCTAATGAGACTATACTCATAATTACGCCACCAATCACGAGCACCCCCCATAAGTTTGGAGAGAGCCAATTTCAGTTTTCAAGGTTCGAAAAAATTAAACCAATCGAAATAGTCATCTAAGGCATTCAGCCAATCTTGAAAGGCTTCGGGGTCTTGCCTCCCATGAAACTCCTTGAGGTCCATCCGTCCCTTATGGGTTTGGTAACGGATAAGTTCATCATAGTCTTCATAGGGTGGGTTGTGGTATTCCTCTCTAGGGACTCTTTGAGGAGCCCTAATAATACGTCTTGGCATTAGGTTGGCATTAAGGGCTTCCACTCTACGAGCTTCCCTTTTAGGGGCTTCCACTCTAGCCGGCCTAGGATAATTTAGCTCCTCCAAATTACTTATTCTTCCGTCCACATTATCCAACTTTACATCTATTTAGCCAATTGTTGGAGAACCACATTAATAAGGTCATTGGGGTTGTTGAACTGATTAAGAGAGTAACTCTCCTCAACCATGCTCTAATACCAATTGATGGCAAAGAGGGTTAAGACATCTCAAATTAACATCTCCACTTTGCTACAGGATCTTAATTCAGCCCAAATACAAAATCTGTAGTAAAAATCAACAAAGAAAATCACTTACCTGAAAATCTGACCGTCAGAATTTAATGAAATTTGGTGTGGACGTTCCTTGTAACAATTGTGAACACACTTCCAAAATTGAAGACAAATCCAACAAGATTTGAAGTTGCTATCGAACTCGTAAAGTTGCCGGACCTGGTACCGCCCAGTCTTGGAGTGGTTTTGAATGTTGTGTGATGCTTTGGTACAAATCAACAAAACAATTATACGAACATGAAGATAAATAATGTCGCCAGCTCTAGGAGATTATTTAGGAGTCAAAAGAGGAATCAGAAATTCAAAGAATGATAAGAATTAAATGGTTGAGCCTCACAACCTTTGAGAGACTCAACCAGAAAATAAGTCTTTACTTTTCTGGAAAACTCTCTATACTGCCGCCAGCCCTTCTTCCTTTTATTTATAGTTTGAAAAATTACATCAATTTGGAAAGACAATTAACTGAAAAATAGGAAACTAAAACTCCCTTTATACAGTCGGAAGTTCCTAACAAAATAATAGGAAAATTCTTAAAACTAGAAAATAGGAAAGTTTCAAAAACTTCTAGGATACTAGATTTAAGGAAAATCTTAGTCTCCAAGTAATTGAGACTTCCTAAACTAACTAACCTACACTTTAGAAAACTAAATAGCATCACTAACCAATTAGGACACAAAACAAACTCCTAACTAAAAAATATAGAGCTAGCGGTATACTCTATAATTGGCGGTAAAAAGAGATCTCTTAGAGATCTAGGCTCTTGCTTCTCGGCTGGAGTAGGTCTGGTTGGTTGCTCTTAATTGGGCCAGGCCCAACTCTTGATTTGCATCAGCTTCTGTCCTACTGATCAATCAGTTTGAAGACCAAGAACCCTGTTCACAGCTACATGAACCTAAGGTATTCTGCTGAGATATTCAAGTTCCGATAACTCCTCATCCCCTCAACAGATCGGGGTCACCTTTTGGCATGTTTTCCTCCTCCTATTCCCTCTCCTTCGGCTGGTATTTGAGCCCAAACCAATGGCTGAATTGGCTGTTATTGTGAGTTACTAATTTTGAGTCCTAGTTTCTGACTTGGGAATTTTACATAACTCCATAGCTGGCCATCAGCTTTGGCTGGAATTTGGACAGGTTGTTCCTACCAAAACATACTCAACTCGATAGGAGTTTCTGGCCCATCCTTGCGGTCAGATCTCACGTCTGATATTTCTTGTTCTCTTGGTTCTTGGTCTGTCCTATACCATGCAGCAGACCTGTAGATGCTGTTGATGACTTTTATTTGCCAGATATTCTTCTTATCCAAAGTACTTTAAGGTTGTTGGGGTTCTTAAAGTGAGTACACTTGCAGATAGGAGATGTTCTATTGCATAGTTGTCAAGGCATCGCCTAGGCAACTCCTAGGCGCCCAGGCGGCCTTGGGTGGCCTTGAAAAATCTGGCGCCTTGGTCTCCTAGGCAGGCGCCCCCATCAAGCCTCCAACGCTTTGGTTCGCCTTGGCACCTTGACAACTATGTTCTATTGTTTTCTTTGCTGTTTCCTTGCTGTAACCTGTTGGTGTTGCTTAGAAAAGATCATGCTGTGAGCTGGTTCCTTGTTTGCCAAGACTTGAGATTTTTTTACATTACCCCCCTTATACACTTGGGAGTTCCTCCACCTACCAGTTCGAACTTTTGGGATGGAAATTTTACAGTTTTCAATTTTTAAACAAAAATGGTAGACTCAAATCACTGTGGTGAGTGCTCTCGCAGACCAATGACTCTTTACCCACATGGTAAGGTTTACATTACCCCCTTTTTTCTCAAGATTTACTACGAGAGGAACATTCCATTAGGTGCTATTTGTAATTTGATCTCAACTTCTTCAAAGACAAAAATAACAGCTGGAGCCTCTCTCTCTCTCTCTCTCTCAACTCCAGCCAGCGGACATACGAAGTCAGCTATGGTGTCATTTCTGGTGGACCTTGAGAAGTTTGCAATCAGGTGCCTGTTGAATGGTTGTCAATGTCGTCACTCGAGGTAACAGCTGCTTCATCAAACCCCCCCCCCCCCGGCCCCCCCAAAAAAAAGTAACTTGATCAACAGTTTTAGAACAAGAAAATTTAAAGAAATTTGTCTAGTTCCATTTCTCCCCACTTCCTCCTTGTTGCGTGTTGTCTGTCCAGAGTACAGACGATCCCACATGCAATGGCTGGATTTGTCGAGACCTCATGACTATTGGACAAGCAAAAGTCATTTTGATATATTCAAGTGGTTGTCACCAAGATATTCCAATTTCACCTCATATTTGGAAAGTAAGTGATGCGGTTCCAGGTTGGAAACACCTATTTGGATCCGCTATGGGCCCACAAGAGAATTAGATAACTCAATTGAAACAAGTAGGGGCAATCTTGTAATTCCGGCACCCAAGGAAAGGCCAGATGGTAAGTTACCAGGGTGGAGGACAACACAGGAATTATAATTAAAGATATGAGTCCAATTCTGGGAATTGGAACAAGACAGGTTAAAGAATATATAGGGTTTAAGACAGGAGTAACATAGGAATTCCAGGTTTAATAGCTTCTTCAACCTTGGTTAAAGCCTATTTCACGAATCAGGATCAGAGGCAGAAAGCAGAAATGAAAAAACTCAATGAAACACCCTTGCTAAGAGACCTTTCAAGCTGGGATTGTAGGGTTTAGATCACCACCTCAAGTCCTCTTGAACCCCAACAAAAAAAATCCCCAGGAAGCAACTAAGGAACTAAAGGGAAAGCCTGGAATCTGACTTGGCGGAGGACACTAGACCAGGCCTGCTCTCTGCTAAATAACTCTCAATCCACGCCACCTATCAACACCAAGCTTCAAGGGCAGAGTTGACACCTGGACAAGAAACCTGTTCTAGGTTTCTGTCGAAACTGACAGAAATCTGTGAGTTGCCTCGGTTTCGGGCCTGGCCGAAATGAAACCCAAGTTTCAACACTTGGTTTTGACCAAGGAGGCTCAGGGTCGACACCCAGTATCGAAACCTCAAAACAAGATCCGGAATGTCTCGGTTTCGGGCCTGACAAAACCTGCCTCGAAACCCAAAACTGAAATTTAGTTCCTTGGGAACCAGCATGTAAAGCTTCAGGGAGAAAGGGGCAGAAACGAGGGAGATTGACTTGATTCTGCCGGTAGGAGATGAAGAGATGGTTCCCCAGGGATAAAGAAGAAGAATAGAGAGAGAACTTACCAGGTAGGGAAGAAGAACCCAACCAGGAGGGGAGAGAGACAAGGGAGAGGAGAACCACAGTTCTCAGTTCTCACGCAGCTAAGGCCAGAAAGGCAATGCATAACTAAATTCTAATTTACATTCTTTTCTCAAATCTGAAAATAAATCACTGTACATACGTATTTAAAGAAATAAACTAAGAGTCTTAATCTACTACTAAAACCAACAGAAGAAAATACTTAAAAAAAATCTAAAATCCTAATTGTAAAACTCCATATGTATGTGGACACTAACTCCTAAAAGCTGATAAATAAAAGATAACTCCTATTATCTCATCACTTCTATAATAAAGTAAATAGGAAAAGGCAATTACAAGAATATTACAAATAAAATAAATCACTACAGAGATTCCTATCCATATCCATCTCTGTCTCAGCTTGTAGGCCTGCCACTGCATCATTAAGTAACTTGGCTTCTTGGTCTTAAGAGTACAAGACGTTAGTCAATAATTCAAACTATTTCAATGATCTCAGTTACAATCCACACATATAAACTAAAAGTTCCATGGTAAAATGTTTCAACCTGACATGTAATTTTTTCCCCTTGCCACATGAACACAACTTTGACTTTTCCTCAAGCATTTAAAATAAAATAAAATCATCTGTATTAACATACTTTCATTCATAGACCCAACATCTGTTTCTAGCGACATTACCTTTCATTCATACTCTGGGTGTATCTGTGTAAATAGCCCATGCACTATGCAAATTAAAAAATTATGCAAGAAATGTATGCTGACACAGAGGTATTTGCAACAGTATATTGTTATATTCTTACAGTTTACATTGAATGTAGAAAAACCAAACCATATGTCAAATCATAAAGACCTCATTCCATTTTTTGGTTTGACCACCAGTTTTCATAAAGAACCAGGAATCTAAAAACCATCTAGGGTGCCTGTTCCTTAACCAGGTTCAACCAATAGGTACGTTCCCCTATTTTAACCATGATGGAATATGGATGTACCTATGAGTTACTTCTCCCGCTGCGGATTGGAGCCATGAAAAAAAAAAAAAAAGTCTTCATTATTACAAAAGGTTGAGAATCCTCAAATGAACTTCTGTAATCCAAAACTAAGTTCATTTTTCCTGATTTTCTTGACTATACAGCTAATTAAAAATAATAAAAAAAAGACATTTCGTGACAACATTTGATTGATAGCATGAACATACAACCGTTTTCAAATAACCAGAATTAAGGTTAAAGTCAATGTTTGAGACCTTGTTTTGGTCACTGAAAAGCAATTACTTACCATCTTTATTGACCATAATTATTCCACCAAATAAACTCCCTTACATTCGAAAACCAAGACAAATTCTAATCTAATTATTAATTTTATTATTTTGAGAATCCTTATGGGACCCAAGTGACTAGAAAGTACAGAAAGGGAAAAGCTATGGTTGGTACAGCAGTGGAGCTATAAAGACCACTATTTATAAGCATGAGAAGGAGCTATCCACAAAAACAATAAAGCCACCTGGATGAAATATGGGATCTAATATCAAGGGCATAGACGGGTGTGTTGGTACTGCAATAATGTGAAAATTGACTAGGTTTGGAAGAAAAAAAAAGCCCATATCAGTGTCTGACACGGCAAATCTTTATTCTAGTGCCAGTCTTAATATGGCTCTGCTCCTGCATCAAAAGATCACCAGCTCTCACTGATTTAGCTCTTGAAAACCTCCTAGACAGGGAAATTTTTATCTGAGACTTCAACTCACTGACAGGAATGTGGCATGGTGTGATAATAAAAAACAGATAAAAGGGCCGCCAAAGCAGAGATGAGGGTTCAAGTCAAGGGGGCCACTTTGTTTAGAACTGACTGCAATCAGACCCTCCTAGACCCTGCAAAAGTGGGACTCATACCAGATTAAGGCCCTTCTTTTGACCATTAACCCCACAGCATATAAGACATGCACTCTGAATTGTGGTTATGGACCAATTAACAGAAGAAACCTTCCTGTCTAAATCAGATGTTGAAGAGTTGAGGCACAAAGCAATTTCATTCAAGAGCATCTAAGTTTAAAAATTCAATAGTTTTTTCAGTTGGGATCAGTTAAGAATGATGGCTAAAAATATATAGGCTCTATTATCTACGAAAAAATTTTGCCACAAGGCCATTTAGAAAAGAATCTATTTGACGGACATACCAAGTTTTGCCATGTGAAGTGATCTGGCAAATGGTTTGAATCACCATGTGTCAAATTTCAGCCTCGAATAAAATTATTACCATCCCATGAATATCCATGCCCCCCCCCCAAAACTGTAGTCCAGTGCATTCCCTTGGTAGTCCCCAGATTTTTTTTAATTCCTTGATTTCCCGTTGGCAATCTTGGATTGGACTGAAATTTGGCATATGAGGAGGAGATCTTAGAGCACGTTCGATAATCATCCCAAACCCTAATCTCATTGATTCTGACATGTGGGAGAAATGAGAAAAACAACTCCCACTTGAATGAAGGACTCCCCAATATTTCCCGACTTTTCTCACGAAGGCATTGTCTTCTCCACAGCAAAAGGCTCAACACCAAGGTGTGGAAGACAAGTTTCGCTATACAACTTCAACCCTACCTGAGGTACTCCTCTCGTTCTCGCACTCTCTCTCTTGACCCCTGTGACCCTAGGTTGTGAGTTGCAGGGTTTTTTTTATTTCTTCCCTGAGTGTATTCCTTCCGCTGCCAAAATCAATGGGATTGCAGGTTATATTTTTCATCCCTGAGTGGGTTCCTTCCCACTACCAACAATCGTCGGGAGTCTGCATTTTTTTTTTTTTTTTTTTTTTACTTCCCTGAGTGGGTTCCTTCCTGCTGCCAACAATCGTTGGGAGTTGCAGGTTTATTTTTGTCCATTCCTGACTGGGTTCCTTCCCGCTGCCAAAAATCGTTGAGAGTTGCAAGTTCAACCCACCAACTGGAGTTTCGATCTTAGGTTTCAGAATCGAGGATACAACTCTCTCTATCTATCTATCTATCCATGGTTGTCTTTTTTTTCCTGTTGTATGTTGTAGCTTTCCCTAATGAATCCTTTTTCATGGTTTTGTATCATCTCAAGGAACCGGGTGTAAGATATTGGCAACTAAAGTTTGGGTATTGGTGGTTTCTTGAGTTTTTCGTTTGGTTCGATTGGAATTATTTTGTGGTAATGGAATGAAGAAGGAATTTGAAGATTGGAACATTTGTATTTGAACAGAGGGGAATTATGGAGTCAGATAGTAATACTGAAGGGAATGGTGATGAGGAATTTGAAGACTGTGAAATTTGTTTTTAATATTTGTTAATACTGGTTCCAAGCTGCCTACTAGTTACAGTGTACAGGATGCCCTTGGAATCGAAAATGATGTAGGTTGAGGAAGGAGAAGAAGAAAAAGAAAATGGGAGCGGATAGTGTTTACCAAAAGCTTACTCTAATCCCATTCTACTCCGAAATCAATTCCAGAGCCGTGTTACCAAACACTAAACTAATCTCAAAAATTATGGGATTACAAAAACTTAATCCTGACAGGGATCAAGGGATTGGGAGCCGGACAGTAATCAAATGGGCCCTTAGGGTTCATGTCAACTTGGGGACCTCCCTTCACCAATCCCATTGGGATGGGCTACAGGGTTCTTAACTACTCTTCTTTTAAAGTAAAATAAGGTTCTTAACTATCTTCTTACAATAGGATGCAAGGATCTAAATCTAGGTATCGGACATGGTATCGGCCATTTCCAAAATAGATCCAATGGGAAGCTGACAATTGGCCAATACAATATATAATAATATCAAAATAGGGTCCGGGATCGGTCACATCCAAAACCGATACAAATCAGCCGATCTGATACCAATTACTTGAGCCATGATAGGATGTTTTCCCTAGCCAACACTTATATCCAGCTCTATCCAAACTTTTCTCGTTGACCTTAGCATCACCCACTTATCCAAATGTTGCTAAGCAGTTTTTGGCTATCAAATGGACCTCCCCATAAGATGATTTTAGCGTAATTAATTTACCCTCTTTTGCAATAAGTTTTGCAACAGTACCTGCTGCTCTAGCTAATTATCCACCCTTCCCAAGTGTGATTTCTTGTTATGTATATTCATGCCTTAAGGACATATCAGCTGAAGTAGAATCGTCTTTTTGATCCATCAAAACCCTTTCCAAACTGTACAAGTTCTTCCAAAGCATATAGCTTTCGAAAGTATTTGATTCTAGATATATGGATACTCTATGAATCGTACGATGAAGCACCATGCCATGGTTCTAGCAAACAACAAGACAAGCAGTGAACCAAATCACTAGAAAATGGCTCAGAGAACAACAAAGTCCTAAAAGCAGAAAGAATCCAACCAGAATGAAAACTTGAATTTAAAAACATTTAAGCATTTAGATTCAAAATTAAAAATGCTTAGGTAATACATAATTAAGATAATGCGACACAAAAATTGTTATAAAAAATGAAAATATCGATCAGGCAAACAAAGTATACTAAACTTGTATGGCTAAGCAGAATGCATCCTTTAAGGTCACAGATAAATAAATACCATTTCAGCGAAATAAAAGGTCAATACCTAGGCAGAAAGGACACATAAGAAACATATTAAATGATACATATTATCATTTAATATGTATTAGTTAAGAAAAGCGTAAAACCGTCTTAGTATACTAAACACTAAGCAAAAAGCACCAAAGGAGCAAACGGCCTTGCCGTTCCCCAACACCCCATCCCTCACAAGAGAAGCCGAATACCTGACAAAACCAATGCCACCAAGCATACCGATGCATTGGCTGGCGCGCGGGAGACGATTTTTTTGCACCATTGCTAACGAGCAAAGGGGAAACAGACGGTAGAACATTGAAATACATAATTAAAGAAAGCATTATAACATAAAACAAAGAAAAGACCAAACCTTTCTGTTCTTCGGAGGCATCGTGATACTCCTGCTCTTCCTCCGGCACCGGGTGCAGCGCGGCCTCCTTCTCGGCTACTGGCTTGGAGGCCACTTCAGCATCGGCTCCAGCAGCAGCTCCATCTTTGTCGTCAGGATATCTAACTACAACCACGGGACACACACAGTGATGGACACAGTAATCGCTAACGCTACCAAGTCGTCCCTTGTTGCCTCGCTTGGAGGCACCGAACCCTCGGCTGCCCATAATCATAGCACTCAACCCCAACCTTTCCACCTCCAAGCAGAGGCGCTCCTTCATATCGTGATCCTTGACGATATGGATCTTAAAAGGGATCTGGGCTTCTACCAAAGGTTGTGCCAGATCAGTCGATTTAATGGTGGTGAAAGCGTCGAAGTCGTCTTCAAGCTTCTGCTGAGATTCCTCATCGGTGTCGACGGAGAGGTCAATGGAGCCCCAATCGGCCCCATAGAGGACGCTGGTGGGACGGACGTGAAGCAAGATCACGGCGTCGCCGGGGCGGAGGTAGTTCTGTACAGCCCATTTGACAGCGAATGCACTTTCGTCGCTTAGATCAACGGCTATGGCGATCTTACGGTGGGCCCCAGCGGTGGGTGTACTGGGTGATAGGAAGCGGGGAGACGACGGTTGGATGGATTGTGCCAGACGGTCGGATTCCGTCCGAGTTTGTTTCGAAAGCATGCTCGCAAAATCGGTGCTTGGGTCTTCCCTGGGTGTGACGATCGGCTTTTCCGACCAAATAGAGCGGAGGGTTCCTTTGGAGTTTCTTTCCTTTCTCCTATGTTGTCTATGAAATTCCCTTCTCCTGCTTTGTTTGTCGTTCTGGTGTCGTCTTGGTTGTGATGGTCTTGACCGCGAGAGCAGCGACAGCGAGCTAGAGAGAGAGAGAGATCAGAGGGGTTTTGGAGAGTGCAGTTTATAGTCTTAGACTTTAGAGACGGTTTCTTTACCGATGGTTACTGTTTTCATTTTTGTTTTGTAGCACATGAGCTTGGTGGAGAGAGAGAAGCAAAACGTGAAAAATAACAATGGTTGCGAATATTTGTTGTGGACCTGTGGTTTCCTTTTCTTTTTTCTTTTTTCTTTTTTCTTTTTATTTTTTTTTTTTTTTGGCAAAAGTTTTCTGTATTCCCCTCCATTAAAAGGGTTCCTTGATCTGGACTCATCCATCTATTTTAAAAATAAAAAAAAATAAAAATCCAAACCCCGTAATTGAAGTTTACAAAATATTCTTATCCATCCGAAAGTGCTTATGACTTCCTTTTATTACTCTACTCCCTCAAACATCTCCTATTTTTTCTATATAACTGCTATTTTATGTGAAAATTATTTTTTAACCTAGTTTATGTGCAAATTCTATTTTATATACAAATTTTCTTCTGTCTAAATTTTTTACCTTTTTTTTAATATTTTACAGTAAAACAAAACAAATTATTATTGTCACAAACATGTATTGTTGTTGTTAATCAAAAAAAAAAAAAGGATGTGTTGTTGTTTTAAACATCAGAAAGCAAATATTCTATGACGTGGGTAGATGATGTGTCTATTCCAACTTTGGATAAATAGAACATTATCTAGATTAGCCATTTGTCTAATTGTACTATTTAATCAATAAATAACCCTCTTTTTGTATTACATGCATCTCGTGCGTGTCTATATATGTCTACTAATACTCTTAACATTATTGTGTACTCTCGAAATTCTAAATAGGAATAGATGGTTTAAGATAAAATAAAATAAACTGTATAGATGAATGGCTTAGTTTTGTTTTGTGATTTTTTCAAAAATATCATATTTTATTGCTATAAAAATAACTATCCTTAAAACAAACAGACAAATATTATATAGGGCAAATTTCTAAAATTCCCTTGTACTCATCCTATAATTACTCAAACTCTTCCACTCACAACTTTTTTTCAGAGTCCCCCAGAAAAAACAACTTACACATCCTTATCTCCCCTGATATTTTAAAAAACCTAAATTACCCCTACCTGGTTGCTCTCTCTCTCTCTCTCTCTCTCTCTCTCTCTCTTCCCCACCACCCTTGTATAGCACATCATTCCTCTCTTCTCTCCTGACTACCCCATCAATCTCTGTAACCCCTTTCGCTCCCCTCTATCAAGTCACGAACCCTACACACGCTAACCATGCCTTCTCCAATGAAAATCTAGCCGATTGAGTCTCACCCCACAAAAAGAAGGACTGCTTAGAGGCTCAATCGTGAGTCCGCGACTCAAGAGGCTGAATCGAGAAACAATTTCCAAGGTTTTGAGGATTTCATAGGCCAAGAAAAACCTAGCACCGTCCAACTTCTATGCAAAAAAGATGGCTGTAACGATTGGGAGCCGAGTTATTTGTGCTTGGAAATAAATGGTGCAAAAATTTATTGAAGAGAATAATGATAATAAACAGCCAGGATTAGCTATATATTGTTGACGGAGTCGCTGCAATTGCTTCCATGCTAATTGTATCGACGGCTCCAACTATGGCATGCTTTTCACGTAGCAATGGACTTTCTGGAAACTTCCATGCCGCTTTTAATAACGCGAGGTTCCCATTTTAATCAAGCATTGCCCATATTTACCCATAAATACATTTTGCCATTTGAACAAAAATAATAGAGATCAAGCAGACTTATAGAGCCAAAATTATTTAATCTAACGACACAAACCAAAATGAACACATGTTAAAATTGAAAGATAAGAACCAAACGACAACAGCAAAGCGAAGGGAAAAAAAAAGACAAAGAAACAAACAATAAATTTCGGAAGTAAGATCAATGAATTCACAGAGAATGATCTTCCTAAATCAAATTCCTACAACAATGCACTCAAAGATCTTTTTTTATCCTCTCCAGTGCAAACAAAGAATGAGCAAATGCAATTTGGCATACAAACCAATGAAGATTGGCGGAACAGAGCAACAAAACCCAATAATTGAAACGGAAAGCAGTAATTACGAAACTCAAGAAGCTTCTGCATTTCTAGGTAAGGCAAAGCTGGGAACTTTAGGGGCTGTTTGATAAAACTTTAACTCTAGGATTCTTACTTCTGCTTCAAATTTTTACTTCTGTTTCAAAAGGATTCAGGCATATATGACAGTAGAAACATGTTTGTTAACTTAATTTATTCATGGAATCCAGATTGGTGGTTGTGGGTGGTGGATGGTGACACTAGTGGTGAGTGGTGATGGTTGATGAAGGTGGTGGTGGGTGGGAGGTGGTGGCAAAGGGTGGCGGTGGGTGGGTGGTGGTGGTAGTGGTGGTGGGTGGTGATGGAGGGTGGTGGTCGATGGTGGTGGCGATTGTGGGTGGTTGGTGGGGGTGGCGATGGGGGGGGTGGTGGTGGTGGTTGGTGGTGGTGGCGGTGGTGGGTGGCTAGTGGTGGTGGCAATGGTGGGTGTGGTGGTGGTGGCAGGGGGTGGTGATGGATGGGTAGTGGTGGTTGAGGATGGTGGTGGCAGTGGGTGGTGGTGGCGGTGGGTGGTGGAGGGTGGTTGTGGTGGTGGTGGTGGTTGGTGGTAGTAATGGTGTGGGGTGGTTCTTTTTTATTCTAAAATTATATTCTGAAGTAGAAAAACATCTATTTAATGCTCTAAAAAATTGGATTCTGGAGCCCATTTAGAGTTGGTTCACTCATGGATTCTCCAGAAGTCCGAACCAGGTTACCAAACGGGCTTTTGCTCCATTTATGCTCCAGAAATCAGAATCCAACTTCTAGGGTGTTATCAAACACCCCCTTAGCCCCCTACAATCTTACTGCTTCCGTCTGGTTGCAAGGGGAATGGGAATGGGAAGTGAAGGAAAATTGTTTTCCCTTTTGAGTGGTTTGGTTGCATGCAAAGTGAAGTGAAAATAATTTTCCAGAGTTTGGTTGGATGTAAAATTGATGTAAATTTTAGGAAAATTTTCATATACACACCATTAAGGATTGGAAACCTCATCTACCTCCACAAGATTGCAGAAACCTCAACCACATCTAACTAATTGACAGAAATCACTAAAAATATTGAAATACAGTTTTACCCTTGATATTAAAAATTGAAAAATTTTAAAAATATGTTGAATGACTAATTTGATCTTTCTAATTCCAATAGATTCTAATTCCAACATGATTCTAAAAATACAGTTTTATCTGATAGATTCTAATTCCAATCTGACGGTTTCAAAAATGACCGAAATCTCCCTTCTCTCAGCCCTCCTCTCTCTCACGTCATCTTCTTCACCATCACTGCGCTCTCTCTTCTTACTCTCTTCTTCGCCAATCAACATCTGAAACCTGCAAACAGGGACAATGGAAGATAGTAACACCTTCTCACACTCGGTGTAAATCGGTCCAAGGACTCTTAGGTCAAGAACTACTCAACCATCATCAGCGACAATGGAAGATAGTAACACCATGATTGACGAGACCTACGAGTTTTCTGCGCCTCGGTATTTCGATTTCGTCATTGACTAATAAGACGAAAAGAGGAGAAGAGTAGAAGACTGGTTTGAGACTACTATCAGCTATGCTCCTTCGCGTACATTTTCCTTTCTTGTTCTTAATTTCTTGCTTGGTTTCTTTGCAGAATGGATCGAACTATGTTTTGGGGGTTCTCTAGGGCGTGGATCGAAACGTTTGATCTATTTGCAGATTCAATTTCTTCTAGTTTCAATAATAGGTATATGTTTTAATTTGATGCAACTTTCATGCCAAGAATCAAGACTGGTAGATCTGTTCACATAGAAATCCTTTGCAATTTTAGTGATACAGAACAACTACAAAAACTAAATTCGTAAATTAATAAAAGTTCCAAATTTCACCGAAAAATAAGTTTTTTTTGGTTATGGAAGTTCCAAATTGCAGTACTTTTCAAAATATAAGAGGATGGGAGGGATGAGCAACAGATATATAGATATATACAATTGAAAAAAGGAATCAGGAAGGTTGTAGAAACA
The DNA here is from genome assembly GCA_028583415.1 of Protea cynaroides. Lineage (NCBI taxonomy): Eukaryota > Viridiplantae > Streptophyta > Magnoliopsida > Proteales > Proteaceae > Protea > Protea cynaroides. The sequence goes on from CM053265.1 coordinate 13,595,159, forward strand.
TCTGGAATCTATGCTCGTCGATGTTTATTTGCGATTTTGCAGCTGAAAACCACCCAAAGAAAACATTTATGTGGTCTTCTTCACTGCCCTACTCCAAAACTGATTAATTTAATGGTCTAAGAGAAGGAAGATGTATAGTTACAGTGAACTAGGAGAGAAGCTTCGAAGTGGGCTTTTAAGGGTATAATGGTCTTTTAACAAGCCTAAAAGGGTATTATTGTTTATTAAAATGTTCAATGCATCTGATGTCAGCAACTAACGAAATTTTTTTAACGGAGTGGACTTGGTTGATTAACGGAGCAAATTTTTTGGGTATTAGATAAGGTTTTTGCAATCTTGTGGAGGTAGATAATGTTTCTAATCCTTAATGGTGTGTATATGACAATTTTCCTAAAATTTATAATCAACACACTTTACTGTTTGGTATCATTTTTGTTTTTTATTTTTGTTCAAATTTATAGTTTTGAAAGGGTTTGGCATAATTTATGAGTGATATTTATGAAAAATAAAAATAAAAACAAGTCAAAATTCAAAAATAGGTCTCAACCTCTTTTTGATTTTTGGTCAAAAATTATTACATGTGTTAAAATAAAGGGTTAAAAAAGTAATTTAGTTTCCTTTTATAAAACCACCCCAAAACAAACCCTTAAGGACTCTTCTCGTTGACGAATGGAAGTAAAGCACAGAGACGCAGACCTGCAACTTCGTCCTAGAGACGGCTCTAATGGCGACGACGATGACGACGACAATCATTCCAACGGAGGTTACATCATTTCTCTAAAGACGGTTCCTAGTTTGATTTATTTCCATAATCCCTTGACAGAGGAAGATGAATAGACGCTCCATGACAGAGGAAGAGGAAGACTTTCAAAATCATTTTTAGACATAGTATGTCAAATATGTTTTTCATTCTACCATCTATTTTTATTATAGCTACCAAACAACATTTTATTTTTAAACAAAAATCATTTTGAAAATGATTTTTGTTAAATAGATAAAAAAACAAAAACAAAAATGATACCAAACATAGCCTAAGTTGTAACCAACCAATACTTCCGCATTTGCTTTAGCCCATTTACTAACTACATGTTTAATGAATGGGCCCAACACTATATATTGCATGAGAGTGGTAACCTTGCCTATCACTATCCAATGGTCCCACCTTTGATACATTTGATTCATTGAAGGTTCATGTTCCTCAGTGAGTCCGAGTTTTTACATAAAAATAATTCATATTAAATTATCATTATTAGCATTTAAAAATAATCTCAAGACCTTTTGCCAATTCACCCAAGTTGTGATCAACATATAGAAGCTTAATTATATGCTTACTTTAAATATTTTTTTATCTACATATCCACAAAAAAAAAAAAAAAAAAAAAGAAGCTTAACAGTCACCATCGATGGAATCGAAACTCCATTTCTTTCAAATTGCAATAAAAAAACAAAAATGGCAAAATTTTATTTCTTTGCCACCCTAACTTCTATTCATTCATGTGATTAGGATAATTTTAAGTGTTGGAATCTCACAAAAGAGCCTAATGGGTCCAAATCTGCAAAAATTCTCCTAGTCTTAACAAAAATCTATTCCTAATAATTGATCAAAAAATTCCATCTAAAGATCTACAGAAACTTCCAAAATACTACAATAGATAAGACATAGTCATAGTCGTCCACTGCAATTGTTGTTAATAAGCCCAACAAATTGATAAAAAAAAAAAGGTCATGTTTCTTTACTATTTTTTTAGTGCCCACACATCATCCCAGATCTCGTATTTCTTTTCTCACTAATCCAACAATCCATAAGCCAGAATCATCATTATGCCCATCATTTCCCTCAATTGTTGATTGAGAAAGACCACTACTTTTACCACTTACGCATAATGTATCAAACCTGAAACAAATAAGACAAAGGATCAATTAGGCCTTAAAACTCTCAGCAAATTAGTGTGAGGACAATGGAGGAAAATCGCCCTTGGGGTTTCCTAAAGAAGAAATGTATCATCGACTTTCACCTTTGATCTTATCCACCCCATGTTGATGGGCGATAATGATCTAGAGTCACCACCTTGATTAAGGTCTAGAACCTCAAATGTAGTCTCATCATAAGGTAAGAATTCTATTGACTCATAACCCAAAAAGATTGACTTTGGTCTATTAGATAACTGGTAAGCATTCAATGTACAGTTTGGGAAAGTGTTAAGCACCCAAAGCTTTTCGATCCGAAAATCGGCCTTTTTATGATTTACTTTCCTTAAACTCTATGTTCTTGACATTTGCTTAATCAATGGATGACTAGGGTTCATGGGGAATCCAATATCAAGTTGCTAAGTTCTTCTAACCTAGGGTTCAACCAAACATGTTCTAAACTAAACAAATAAACCAATAATATATAGTGATCCGGACCGAGTGATGGTTCAGTAATGGACTGAATCTGAGACGTCCATCTCAAATTCCCTACGTATTTCATCTTAAAAATTAAGTTCATAACGTAGTTCGAAAGATTGTTGATTAAAACTTATGGATGTGATTTATGCTTAAACTTTATTAGATTTAATGTTCAAGTTAAGATTTATGTTTTATGGATGATTAAGATTGAATCTAGATAGTCCATATGGACTAGAGTACCGTACTTGGAGATTCCTCCAAATTACCTATGTATTCTAGTGGTCCTAGAAATCAAGTACAACGTAGTTCGTTATTGAGTGACTCATGTGGGCTGAGAGATGGATAATCCTGTGGGACCGATGGATAATGGGTATGCATAGTGGATATGGATAGCCTAAGAAGACTAAGGTATAGTATCGTATTTGGAGATTCTTTTAAATTGCCTACATATCTTAGGGTTTGCCCTAAGAATCAGGTACACCGTAGTTCAGATAGTGAAAGCAATAATAAAGATACCAAATCAGACCGGTATAGTCTATAGAGGTGATACCGAATCAGACTAATACAGTCTATGGAAGTGATGCTGAATCAGACCGGCACAGTCTGGGGAAATGATACCAAATCAAACCGGTACAGTCTAAAGAAGGAATGCCGAATTAGACTAGATCAACACCTTAGTTTGGATGTGATCCCCCCAAGACCTCATAAGCGGTGCACACACATACCAACCACTACCAACACAATGCCATATTCATAATCTAGAGTAATAAATAGAGGAAGATACTAAATAATCATAAACATTCTAATTACGATTAAAAGTAATAATACCAGTGCAATATATCTTTTAAAATTTTGTTCATCAACCATATCTATTAACCAAAACTTTAAAGTAGCATTACCCTATAAATCACAAGCTAACCAAATATAATAAAATAATCAAAAGAAAAATAACAAAAGAAAACTATTAATTATTTTGGAAACTCCATCAAAGATCTATCCATTGAAGACATATGCATCACACCCGCATCATATGTTTCGTCTTCAGACGCTATTCCTCCTAACTGGGCTAATTAAAAGATGGGGGGTGCATTCAGATAATCAACAACAGTGGTACCTGTAATATCATTTAAAAAGAATGACGTAAGAGAGGGTCAGCTCTCCAACTTGAGCTCAGTGAGAAATAGATAGACAAGCAAACAAGTATGTATGATCAATTTATTACACATAACAATGCAATAGTCAGATATCATGTATGCTAGTGTACTATGGTAAGGCCTAGCCACACTTCCCAAAAGCTAACCACAACCTCCATGCACGGGTGTATTGGATACTCACTAGCCTACTCTAGTAGCCCTGGTGCTCCCACACAACATTCCAATCAGAATGGTGATCGGAAAGTAAGTCCTACCACTGACGCCTCCAACGAACACTGCCGACCCTTCTCCTTCATTACTCTACTCTACCAGTACCTAACTCCCTACTGGCCAAGGTTGCATACAGGGGTAGTGCCACTAACCAAAATCCTACATGTCATTCGATGTATCCCTCTCACTAATCCCAGCAGGAATCTCAAACCATCCGTTTTGCCCCCCCCCCAAGGTGCTGTCATCCCGTTAGGGTGAGTGACATACTCTCATCAATAATTGTTTGGTAAGTTGGGTTCAGCAGTCTTCGACTGTTTCACCTCTATCTACTAGATCTCAGTCACATACATTCACATATCAATCACATACTATAAATGCACATGCATGCTCAAGGCAGTTATTGGATGGCATGTTATCACATAAGCATGTGGCAAAACAATTATATATTGAAATACTATAAAATTCATTATCGGTTATATTCCTCACCCGATATCACGTAACTTTGGTTTCCCAAGCTTGGATAACCAGTGTTCCTGACATGCTCTACACCTATATAAAGTGTGGAAACATGGGTTATGATTTCTATATTATTTCTCATCAATTTATCGAGGTTTGGGGCTAGCCGGTCAGTGTCTCGATTGTGACTGTCTCGTCCGCCACATCTTCCAACAAAAACTAGAGCTTTCTGCCAGGGGTCTATTGTCACACCCCAATTCTGACTAAACCAAAAGTGTGAGTGAACCGTCACTGAACCAACGGCTCACACCAGGATCTCAATAAGACCGTGTCCACTCATACAAACCATTGCACATAACCACAATCAGAATAATAATAAATACAACGGAAGACTTAAATAGAATGAACTGAGTAATCTATTGATAAATTTAATAAAATATCAAATTATTCAATGACCAAAACTTAAATAAATATTTTTACATCAACTGTATTCCAACAAAAAAATAACTAAAATAGATAAAGTAAAACCCTAAAGGTACACGCAGAAAGGGCACTTCCATGAAGCATCATGCTCGTCCTCTCCTGCTTGCACATCTAGAGCAGCAACACCTCCATACGTCGAAGCGTTCACGTAGTCGTCCACCGTGTAACCTGCATCAACATCTAAAAATAGTGTATACACAAGGGTGATGTCACACCCCAATTTTGAACCAACCAGAATGGTGTGAGTGAACCGTCATTGAACCAACGGTTCACACCAAGATCTCAATAAGACCGTGTCCACTCATACAAATCATCGCACATAACCACAATCAGAATATAATAAATACAGCAAAAGTCTTTAAATAAATGAACTGAGTATTCTATTGATAAATTAAAATAAGTATTCAATTATCTAAATTCCAACCGTAGTTAAATATCCTTACAACACTTTAATAAAATAACTGAAACAAATAAAATAAAATCAAAGGTACACGCAGAAAGGGCACTCGCATGAAGCGTCATGCTCGTCATCTCCTGCTTCCACATCCAGAGCAGCAACACCTCTGTACGCCGAAGCGTTCACGTAGTCGTCCACCGTGTAACCTACATCAACATCTAAAATGGTGTGTACACAAAGAGTGAGCTCACAACTTAGCTCAGTAAGACAATCAGACAGTGAATCAATATTATATGCATGAGTAACAATCATTTTATGCTGTGGTCTAGTTAAGTTTGCAATGTGCTATAGAAAGGTTTGGAGGCCGCCTCACCTCTATACACGAGTGTGTAGCATCGCATAGTAGATCACACTACCACCGACCCACATGCACCCATCATGGAATAGAGATAGAGCTAAGGCATCCACTACCTCCCCTGATACTCCACCCATACCAATACATAAGCCCGTACTGACTAGGGCTTGCAAACTGAGCTCGCAACTAACCAATCCTATATGTCATCACTATAGGTTCTATCCCAGCACAGCTCCCTACGGCATAGAGATAGAGCTAGAGCGTGGTGGCCAGGCCGGAGACCACAGTGCCATGACCTCCCCCTGATACCCTACCCGCACCAAGCATACTAAGACAGAACAATATGCAAGTAGACTCTATCCCAACATAACTCCCTATGACATAGAGATAGAGCTAGAGCGTGGTGGCCAGGCCGGAGACCACAGTGCCACGACCTCCCCCTGATACCCTACCCGCACCAAGCATGCTAAGATAGAATACTACAAAAGGTGCTAGTGTGAGGAATGATCCCAGACCCCAGGCCCTTCCCATTCCACACACTAACGAAAACAATTACATGCCTAACAATCACATCCTAGCATATGGAATATGCATGAACAAATATAATAACTGGAAATAATAGATGATATGTGAGAATGCACAAACATCATACCAAAGATTCAGGGTTATTAGCAACGGTTTACTGTCCATTAATTATTAGGGTTTAGGTCTGATTCCCTTACCTGATGCTCGTTTGATAGCTTGCTCCACGTCGCAAGATCCAAACGTGCTATCACAAAGTCCTATACAATATTAGGGTTTAATTAGAATAGGTTTACGTTGATCGAAAAACCAACGAGGTTACAAAAATACACTCACAGAGCTGACCGGTCACAATACCGGTCGCAGCACTGTGGGGAAACCTGCGACCGGTATGGTCAGCCGGTCCCCATAGGCCACTCCCCGAGAGGTACCGATCGCGGTACCGGTCGCATGGGGTGCGACCGGTATGGTCGACCGGTATGTCTCCGGAAGACCATACACTTGGTTTTTTGACTGTCGTCGATCACTCTCTATTGATTCCAGGGTTTCTCCTACACATTCTAAGTCTGAGCTTTGAGTTAGAGTTGTTTCCAACTCCATTCAAGTCTAGTTTTGATGGTATTCATCCTAGAACTCGAATCTAGGGTTTAACGATTAAATTAGGGTTTGACGGCAAAGTAGGGTTTAGGTCAATACCTGCTTTGCATGGTATTGATCCAAACAACCCAACCATCCTAGAGTCATAATGTGAGAGGAAGGGTTTAAACACTTACCGTCAACTGGCGTAAGGTGTGCGTCGTCGAGCGACAACGGCGACTCTTCCTTCTTCTTCCTAGCTCCTTATCCTTCTCCAATCTCCTTCTCCTCTCTAGGGTTTGTGAGGATCAATGGAAGGGATTCTAGGAGGTTTAGAGGGGTTTAAATAGGCTAGGAATTAGGTTTAGGAAGCCTCTTAGGATTAGGAAAATCTTAGGATTCAGAATTAGGAAAGTAGGACCCACAGAGATCAAATTTCGAATCTTGGTAGTCTGCTGCGCAGACCATACCGGTCGACCGGTACCATAGACAGGTACCATCGACCGGTATGAATAAAATTCATACTTCAGTTGGTCTGTTTGGTCCGATTTCGTACCTGATTGTCATCCACTTGTCCCGTCTGACCCGGTGATGATCGGAAGACCTATTACGACATGAAATCAAGGTTTAGATCGGGTTCATGGAGTGCGGGTCTTACAACTCCCCCACCCTTAAAAGAAATTTCGTCTCCGAAATTTGCATGTAGGTCTCACAGGTGAGCTCACAACTTAGCTCAGTAAGACAATCAGACAGTGAATCAATATTATATGCATGAATAACAATCATTTTATGTTGTAGTCTAGTTTAAGTTTGCAATGTGCTATAGAAAGGGTTGGCGGCCACCGCACCTCTATACTCGAGTGTGTAGCATCGCACAGTAGATTACACCGCTGCCGACCCATATGCACCCATCATGGAATAGAGATAGAGCTAAGGCATCCACTACCTCCCCTGATGCTCTATCCATACCAATACATAAGCCCCTACTGGCTAGGGCTTGCAAACTGGGATCGCAATTAACCAATCCTATATGTCATCACTGTAGGCTCTATCCCAGTACAACTCCCTACGACATAGAGATAGAGCTAGAGCGTGGTGGCCAGGCCGGAGATCATAGTGCCACGACCTCCCCCTGATGCCCTACCCGCACCAAGCATACTAAGACAGAACAATATGCTAGTAGACTCTATCCTAACATAACTCCCTACAACATAGAGATAGAGCTAGAGCATGGTGGCCAGGCCGGAGACCACAGTGCCACGACTCCCCCTGATGCCCTACCCGCACCAAGCATGCTAAGATAGAATACTACAAAAAGGTGCTAGTGTGAGGAATGATCCCAGACCCCAGGCCCTTCCCATTCTTTACACTAATAAAAACAATCACATGCCTAACAATCACATCCTAGCATATGGAATATGCATGAATAAATATAATAACTGAAAATAACAGATGACATGTGAGGATGCACAAACATCATACCAAAAATTCAGGGTTATTAGCAACGGTTTACTGTCCATTAATTATTAGGGTTTAGGTCTGATTCCCTTATCTGACACTCGTTTGATAGCTTGCTCCACGTCGCAAGATCCAAACGTGCTATCACAAAGTCTTACATAATATTAGGGTTCAATTAGAATAGTTTCTTAGGGTTTAGGTTGGTCGGAAACCAACGAAGTTACAAAAATACACTCACAGAGCTGACCGTTCGCATGTATCGGTCGCAACACTGTGGGAAAACCTATGACCGGTATGGTCAGCCGGTCCCCACAGGCCACTCCCCGAGAGGTACCGGTCGCGGTACCGGTCGCATGAGGTGCGACCGGTATGGTCGATCGGTATGTCTCCGGAAGACCATACATCCGGTTTCTCAACTGCCGTCGATCACTCTCTATTAATTCTAGGGTTTCTCCTACACATTCTAAGTCTGAGCTTTGAGTTAGAATTGTTTCCAACTCCATTCAGGTTTAGTTTTGATGATATTCATCCTAGAACTCTAATCTAGGGTTTAACGACTAAATTAGGGTTTGACGGCAAAGTAGGGTTTAGGTTAATACCTGCTTTGCATGGTATTGATCCAAACAACCCAACCATCCTAGAGTCATAATGTGAGAGGAAGGGTTTAAACACTTACTGTCGACCGACGTAAGGTGTGCGTCATCAAACAGCAACGACGGCTCTTCTTCTTCTTCCTAGCTCCTTCTCCTTCTCCAATCTCCTTCTCCTCTCTAGGGTTTGTGAGGATCAATGGAAGGGATTCTAGGAGGTTTATAGGGGTTTAAATAGGCTAGAAATTAGGTTTAGGAAGCCTCTTAGGATTAGGAAAGCCTTAGGATTCAGAATTAGGAAAGTGGGACCCGTAGAGATCCAATTTCGGATCTTGGTAGTCTGCTGCGCAAACCATACAGGTCGACCGGTACCATAGACCAGTACCATCGACCGGTATGAATAAAATTCATACTTTAGTTGGTCTGTTTGGTCCAATTTCGTACCTGATTGTCATCCGCTCGTCCCGTCTGGCCCGGTGATGATCGGAAGTTACGACATGAAATCAAGGTTTAGATCGGGTTCATGGAGTGCGGGTCTTACATCTATCGTTGAGTTGGTTGATATAGTAGCATCGACCACCCCATCGTCCGATTACCTCCAGAGATCTTTCTAGAACTGGTCGGTCGCTATGCCGGTCCCTACAGTGTACCGTCAGGTGTATCGACTTCCCCTTTCCAAAGATCAATTTATGGTCTTTCCGATTAGGATTCTAGTGCAAACTTAGTCCATACATTGCTAATTCTAGTATGGTCTAATGATAGGGTATCTCTTAAATCTACGTCACAACATGACAAGCATGAAATCCAATGTTTAACCTAGGTCATGCATTGAGAATATGTATCTTCAATATTAAGAAGCAACACTAATTATATTATTAATGAAAAATGAGTATTCATCACTTCTGATTTAATCATTCAATGGAACATTGAGTCTTGCATTAAAATTTACAAAAGGATAAGGGTTTTACTGACGGTGGCTTGATTAATGTTGATCGGCGATGTACGTCATTGGCAATTCTCCCAACATAAGTAATGTAGGGCTTCACCTTCTTCTTCTCCTTCTTCACTTTCTCTTGAGAATGCATCAAAGTTTTCTAAGACTTATACATACTCAGAGGAGGGTGAGAAGGTAGGGTTTTATTCTATTAAGGTTTCATTGTTGGGGTAAAACTCCTAGTTTGAATGGAGAACTCCTAAGGAGTTGCCAAGTGGCAAGAGTTTGAATTAGAGAGGGACTCTGTCTCTTCTATCCTTCTCTTCTACAACTCTAAAGGTAGTTAAGATAGGTGTGGGTCTTTCTAGATTCGTCTATGGGTCCAAGGAATATCCTAATTAGTCTCCTAAAATGAAACCAACTGTTAATCTCGAGAATGGGTCAGTTTTGGCCTAGCCGATCGATGGTCCAGGTCCTTGTACTATTGGGATTCTCGACCGCCTGGTAGCGATCAGCTCCCCTTTAAGTTACACATTAATGCATAGTTAGAAATGTCTATGGGTTTAAAGGGTACCTGTCACGCTAGACCTCAATTTGGCATCGAGTTGGGTTCGGCTATGGTGGAAAACCCTGGCACGAAAGAAAAATCGAGTTAGGCCGGGTTTTCTAGGTGCATGTTTTACACAGTCTATGGGGATGATACCGAATCAGACTGGTACAGTCTAAGGAAAGGATACCGAATCAGATTGGCAGAGTCTTGGGAAAAGATAGTAGGACCCTATTGCTATGATTAAGCAAATAGGTTATCCTAAATGGATGAAAAGGTAAGATGGACCCCTGAGGGTAAAAGTGGTATTTCTAAAGGAATAAGAATCCCTCCTAGGATCAAACTGAAGAACCTTATAACATTGGAACAAAGTGAACCTAACCGAGGTCACCGTACCCTAGAGGGTGTGCTGAGGGCAAGGATCATCCTAGAACTACCCATTTTTTACCTAAAGCCCTAATTTTGGGAGATTTGGCTAGACATCATTTTTTTTATTTAAATTTTAAAGGTTTTTTCCCCCACCCTTACCCATGAACATGGGTGCCTAGATGCACGTCCCCACACCTGATCTTGTCTTCTAGGTGTACATATATGACAGTTCAACTAGGGTGTAGCTGAAAATAAATTATTACCAAAATAGACATCATTCAAATATGGCGATTAATCAATGCAATAAGTAGATCCAAATATGATGGGTGTATCTCAATGCATCAATAAAAAATGGCAAGTGTATCTCACATATTATTCCCAAACAAATCATTTGTATCTCATGTATCAATCAAAATAAATATGGCAAGTCTAAACATGACAAGTATATCATATATAGCAAACATGACAATGTAAATTACACATATATATATATATATATATATATATGACAATGTAACAATCAGAGTCCCAAATATGCATGGAATATACCTAATTGAGGATGTTTCAATAGGCTACATTCGCTTCGAAGAGGCTGACACCAAACTAGGCTTCTCTATTGGTCAAAATTAATCCACAAGATTAAGCTAGAAAAACTATCTAAACTTGTTTTGGATCTGAATCAGTCATGGGGGATATTCATATTATATTCTAGGAGTCTCAAAAAAATTATCCAATTACATGAGGGTCTTCTAAACTCCTAGGGCTAACGTCTCTCAAAAGAATCACTACAAAAAAAATGAGTTTTTGCAGTGGTAATAACCGTCGCTAATACTGGTAAACCTGTCGCTATATCCTTTAGCAATTGTCACATGAACTGTCGCAAAGTGACGCTAAAAGTGCCAACACAAATAGTTAGAGACAGGTAATGGTACCACCCGTGTTTTGAATATTCAGAGGTGGTGTTTTACCGGCGGATAAATAACCGTCGCTAATAGTCAATAGTGTCGGTTACGGGCCGGTTCAAAAAGTTTACTAATTTGCATTATTTTGAAGTGATTTTGTATACCGCCTCTAATAAGTGTCCTTAGTGACGGATAATTACTGCCTGTAAATATATTTATCGTTATTGGCAATTCTATAATAGCCTCTAAATGTGTATATTTAGAGTTGCAATATTCTTTACTTTTATCGATTTTTAATTAACAGCCGCTAAAAGAATGATTTAAAAAAAAAAAAAAAACTACCCCACAGGATACCATTGCCTGATATTTGCCTCATATATATATATATATATATATATATATATATATATATATATATATATATATATATATACTTGACATCATTCACATATAGTGACAATTAAACAGATGCATAAAAGTAATAACTTACTTAATTTAAAACTATAAGATCTTAATCTCATGAAAGCAAATCAGGATTAAGTATCCCAATAAAGAAATAACCTATTAGACTACTTCATCCATCTATTTCTTTTACTCCCATTAGATTTCATATCGAACATGGAACTAACTCATAATCGTAGTACATTTCAAGCAAACTTCAAGTTAAAGCAAAGTAAGCAATAAAATGAACTTAGCATAACAGTCTGTCTGCAGGGTGTGAACCCCTCACCAACACTAATAGCAATCATATACGTAGTTGGTTAGATATTTCTAGTTTTTCGGGAAAAAAAAGTTCTGCGAAGGGTGGTCAAGGATAAGGTGCATCTTTCAGTGGGAGACATTGAGTTTGCATGATAAATCTGGGAGACTCTAAAGGTCCGATAATAAAAGAATCACCATAGAATGGCTTTAACAGCAACCGGCCAAGCATAAAAAAACTTCTCTGTCAGTCTGAAAATAGTAGCTATAAACAAAAACTCACAAATACTTAATACTAGCAATGGAATAGTCTGATTGGCCTCAAATCCCCATCGAGCCTAGGGCTCCTAAGAGAGAAGATTCATTTAGATACTGCTTTGTAATTCATTCATTCAATCATTTTAGTTATTGCTTTGTAATTAATTCATTCATTCAATATGTTCATTTAGAGGCCATGAATCACATCACTTTGCTGTTCACCATTAAACCTCATCATTGCAATTTATATATACCATAGGATATCTATCATTTTGTACCAGATTACTTGATCTAATAGGTACAGTCATTGGTAGTCATTATCCATTACTGAACTTTCCTCACCTTGTAACCTATTGGAGATACCCCCCACGTTCTCACATGTTTATTCATTCATTATCCTTTTCTTCCTTTTGACATCCATTAGTTTCACCAACAACATCTTAGCTATACCTACTTATGCATGTTGTTTTTTGACTGCCACAATTTTGCTCCATAAAGCATACTGGTCTAATTTGTAGATAAACTCCTCACACCTCTACTCATTCTGCCACCACACATTTTATCATGAGAAGATTTGACCACATACTGCTCCTAGGAGATATCAAGGCATTTACAACACCAACCAGAATTATCTTCTAGACTCCCAATTATAATGATAAAGAATAAGAACCAATCCACTAGATTCTGGTAAACAAAATAGTGAAAACTGAAAACATCCTTTTACATAGAGGAAAGTGCAAATCAATACAAATGAAGTGGACATGATATGTTACTTACAATTAGATATTATTCGGTTTAATATCTTTGAACACATTAATGAAAAAGCAAAAGCCCGTAGGGCTAATGTCTTAGCATAGTAAACCTACAAATTGTAGCAAATTATAGGTAAGTTGAATATGCAAATGTTAATAATTTATCATAGAATCAAATGGAACAAGGTACCTTGGCTCTCAACAATTAGCAGATGCTCCTTGGCTAGTGCTGGAGCAATGCCTAGTGTAGTTGCAACATCACTTCGATTTATCCCATCCAGAGGGCGTTGGGTCTTAGTGCAAGAGATTTAATTCCAGCAAAAACCTACAAAGCATATAAATTGAATATCAAGATGTAATTGAGAGAGGATTCCAAATTATACTGTCAAAGATGAAGGCACAATAATGCATGAAAGATCCACAAGAGACGGGTACGCAGTATAGTAACTTCTGAAGAAAGATCCACAACGTTTGCACGAAGGTCGTCTACCCGCCCCCAGCCTTGTCCTCCTTGGAATCTTTCTCCAAACTCTAATACTCCAAGAGCTGAGAACGCAGCGCTTCAATTTCTGACAAGAGGTTGGTCATAGTTTCCAAAGCCTCAGAAGCTGATCTCTTCTCAGCCTTAAGCGCCTTCTGGGCCATGATAACTGCATCCTTTTCTTTCTCGACCACCAAAAGGTGGGAACACAGTACCTTGACATCATTTAGAATGTCAACCTTCTCATTGAACTTGGCCAGCTGGGAGCGCAAAGCCTCAACCTCCATGAGCAAGTCGACAACAACCTCAGATTGGCGATCGGTCGACTTTACGGCCCCATCCCCCTTATGTGCTTTACCCAAATCTTGGGACTCCTATAGTACCATAATTAAAAGAAAAGAATTCAGTACAAAAAACAATAAAACATTAGACCAAAGTCAAAGAGGACCAAGTCGGCACTTCACCAAGGAGCAAAAGTTTGTTGTTCTCATTCATATCAAAACCAAGTACAAAGAAACTCTAAAAAAAATACCACTAGTATTGCCCTTTCATGTCGAGGGTTCTTCCCATCTCTTCAGGATCCAAAACGTCACCCGTGGGAGGAGTGGGAACCTCCCCCGACAACTCATCTCTTGGGAGGGGGGGCTGTAGGAACCTCCCCAATGGCTCATCCCGTGGAGGATCTACCAACGCATCCACAATTGCGGCAGCCGCCACTTGATCCACCGCCTCATCCGTCGTCGTCTTCTCTTCGAGTTCTCTAAGGCCCACATCAACTTGCTAATCTGAGATATCTGTTTGTTGATTGGTTCCCCTGATTGCCCCACCGGAGAACCCACTGCACCTTCAGATTCGGAGTCGGTAGGGGCATAGACCTTAAACCCAAACTTTGAGAAGTTGACATCACCCACCGTCTCGCAGATATAGTCTCACAGCACGTGAATACCCTTAAAAAAGGTCATATCAGCAAGATCATGCTTGAAGTCATCGAGAGTTGAAGACTCATTGACAAAGGTTTTCAGATCCTCCGAAGCCTTGAACTCCTCAATGGCCTTTTTCATGTGATCTGGGATGCTGGCTTTGACTTCTTGGAGGTTCTGTTAAGTGATCTCCACTTTAGCCTCAAGATCAGTGACCCTTTTCCCTAGCTCGATCGACCTTTGGGTTGACCGGACAACTCTCCCCTCCACGTTAGCCGCCCATTTCTCCAAGTCGGCAATATTTTGGTCAGCGTCTTTCTTCAGGCTCCTCACAAAGGCCAACTCACTTGCCAGGGTGACTCGCTTCGCCATGACGTTATCTGCCCTTTTCTTATTGGCTGTGGATTACTCCTTCGCAGCATGGAGCTCCGCAAAAATATCAGCAACCTCAGCCACCTGTGCCTCATAATTCTTCACAGCTTTGTCTTGGGACAATTGGAAAGACTAGACGCTCTGACTATATTTTTCAAACCGCCCATGCCATTGACGACTACGCAGGAGGAAGAATCAAGGTTAAACTAATCTCATGAAAGCTAATAGAAAACACCACATGAACAGACCAATACTTACATTCAGGAGGCTGGAAACAATTTGATCCATGAGTGCCTCATCATCTTTACCAACCAAGTAGTTAACATCCCTTGGCATGTAGATTCCCTCCAACAACTAACAGGCTACCCGAGGGTTCACCAACCCGCTCTCAGTGTAAGTATGTTCCATTTTGGTCAATAGGGTGACCCGCGGGGCTGAGCATCTGGATAGCAATGACTGGTTCATCGTTGGCCACTGTTGTGGGAGGAATCCCTGTGGATGAAGACCGACCAGAAGTCGCTGTGACTACAACGGTCAGGTTTGGAACCGCCAGAGGAGGCAGAAGAGGCAACAACTAAGGTAGGCGGCCCGATAATCGATGGAGAATTAGAAGTGATGGCGTCGGCGCTTGGAGAAGAAGAGGCGGGAGTTAGCATTGGTTGAGACTCATAGGAAAATTAATTAAAGCAAACTGAGAGTCTTCAATGAAAGAAGCGATTGACGATTTGCTAGGAGGCCTCAGAGTGACTACCGCTCCCTGACTTACTCTCAATCGCCCCAACAGCTGGAGCCTCACGTCCCCTGGCTGGATGACCAGGCTACTAGTGGACCTCAAGAGGACATCGACCTATGATTTTTTCTCGTAGTGTGAGAGCCCTCGGTGGTCGCTAGGCGCTTTGAGTGCAAAGCTAGGTTTCCCTACTGCAAAGTCGAACACAAGTCGTCAGATAAGCAGAAAACCCAAAAGTTACAAGAAGAGAAGCACAGTAAGACTAAACCTCACCGAGGTCGGCTGGATCATCAGTCTCAACTCATCCGCCAACTTTGTCGGCTTCGTGGACTTCACTGCCTCCAGCATCATCTTCATAAACGTTTTCACCCTTTCGGTAGTCGCTTGGCACGTTGAAGAAAGAGGACAGGAGGTCGTAGTCCTCCACTGAGAATCATCTCCAAGCTCTTTGAGTCATACGGGGACAGGTATGGCTTAAGGTTCATGCTTCTGACTTTTGGGAAGGCCCACACATTCCCTATGGGCATATTCCTATGATCCTTATGACCCAAGAAGAAGAAGTCGCGCTACTAGTTGGGGATCCTAGACCTATTATGTCCCAAAATCTCCGGCAACCCGATTTGCTTGTTAAAAAAGTACCACCCTGAACGACGGGGATTTTTTGGGTCGAAGTAGTTCAGATGAAAAAGGAACCTAAAAAGGTCTACAGAAGGGTCTTGGTGGAGCCGTCGAAAAAAGCAACAAAGGCGTATATACTTACCTAGGCGTTCGGTAGAAGTTGGGTAGAAGCCAGATAGCTTCAAGAAATATCGACAGTTTAAACCCTGACTTGAAAAACTCTCCATACAAGTACACCTTGCTTGTGCTTGGCACACAGGCAGGTTCTTTTTTTTCGAGGATCCTACAATAGTACCTATCAGAGATTCAAATTCTTGAATGAGCCTATTGATGTGGTGTTGCTCAATATCGCCTGTAAGACTTGCACCCGAAATCCCCTACTGACCCAGATTTCCTCTGTGTCAGGTCATCCCACTCAGCCAGCTGACATCACCGATGTAAACCCGATAGATACGTCCGATGTATAGGTGTGTCTTCGCATCCAGACCTTGAGTATGATAGTAAATCCTAAGTGGACCCAACAAGCATTCCATTGCGTAGTGCCCGATGAACCAATATCGGGGCTATGCTTAGCTCTATCGACGGACGAGTCATCCGGCTCCCTGCCATTGGATTATGCAGGAGAATCACTCTCTCTATCCTCATTCCCTATAAATAGAATACCAAACCCTCATAAATCCTTTTTGGACATTGAGGGCTTGGTTGGTGGAGTGGGTGGAGAGACATAAAGGGAGTGGTAAGAGCTTGGCATTCAAGACCCAGGGTTTGAACCCTCCTCCAAGTAAGTGCTCCAACCTCCTTTCCTTGTTAAGGATGCTAGGAATGCCACCCTTAATGGTGGTGGTTGGCCACCATTAATGGAGGCCAACTAAACCCTCGATTTTAGGATATGTTCACCCCATCTCCAACGGAGGTATCCATTGACCTAAAAAGGTAACAAAGGGTGGGAACAAAGTTTCCCACCATACAAAATGGATTGGATGATGTTGGGGAGAAGAATCTCCCATCTCAACTCCATCGTCCCCGTTGAGTTTGAATTTTCAAACTCAACAGACGGACCCGTGTCGCCGGATGGGGACAATGTCTTTGCCCTAAGATCCTGCACATGGACCAATGTGTGTGGTCTGGCTGGTGGAGGGGCCCGGCATGGCCTCATCCTCTGCCAGATTCTATACTTAGAAATATTTTGGGTTGAGCTCAGCCAGTGGCATGATCCTTCGGGTGGCAACCCCCGGTTGTGCTCTTTTGGCCACCACACCCTTATGGGGCAAGCTAAGCCTTCTGGGGAGGCGGAGGCAAAGCCAACGACATAATCATCAGCCTGTGCCGCTGCTTCCCTCTCTGTAAGTTTACTGTCATCACAGAGGCTTAGCTGGTGGATGATTCCAGAGGCATTTTCCCCTACTCCATTCGTCGCATTGGCTACTGTTAACTAGTTTGCCTAGTTAGATTCTTTGGGGACCAACCATTGGGTTCCCCGCTTACCTTGGGTCCCGAATAGGCACATTTAGAACATGTCTATGCAAGTTTAAAAGCTACATAACTAACATAATGAAACTTATGTTTATTAATAAGTAAATCGACGTGGGTAGTAGACGAAATCTTTCGTCGGATTCCAGTTCTACAACACTTGTGGTGCCTATAGGTAAGGGGTTGGGTCCGTAAACTTAGGACATATTTGTGTGTCTATGTTGTGTGCTATAACATGTCATCTTATACTTGTGATATTTGAGCATGTATTGCATTATAACGACTATTTATGTTTGGATGGATGTGTGGTTGGTGGTGTATGGGCTTGTGTGATGTGCAGGTGCCAGTGGAAAGTAACATGGGTACACGGGCCCAAGATGTATTGCTAGCATCTTAGCGGGGACACGGTAGCCCAGGGGATAAGGAAAGGGGTTCTCTACTGGGATGTAGCCCCGTTATTTTTATGTTATGCATATGATAGACAT